>JADRCD010225331.1:0-11060 GCA_019843815.1 Montemys delectorum | reverse complement strand
CGTTTCCAGCCTTTCACAAGCATCTACTGTCAGTGTTTCCTTGGAACTACCTTTCATTTATCCCCAGATGTCACAATAGAGGTCTGAGCGCCCGTGAATAGCTTCGAATATACAGGCAGTCTTTCGGTGTCTAACTTTTCTCTCGCCCAGCGTTCTTCCTTCTCCATTCTTCTGCTTCTATTGCACCGACTGCTTCTTAGACTAGTGGAAGTATTTGCGGTGCATCATGCCGACATTAATCATTGTGTTTCCTGTGTTAAATTCACCTTTCCTGGACTTCCTTCCTTGGTTTCCTTCCTAATTCTCAGCGGGCTGAGCACAGTCTGGTCCTCAGCTCGCTGAGCACAGTCTGGTTCTCTCAGCTTACTGCGCAGTTTGGTAGAGACCTTTCACATGCTATTTCTTGTCAATTTTAGCCTTTAGGGGCCTTGACTTTTGTCTTTTATCTCTTCTACTATATTTTCACTTTTCAAGAGCAGTTCTGAATTTCTAAGTGTTCCTTTGAATATTAAGCACCTTGGTTTTTTTGTCCTTTGCCTTACTTCTCTGGGAACATTCAGCCTAATGATGTGGACGTGAATGTCCCTTTGCTTCTTCAGACATCGAGCATATTATTTCCCTGTAAGTTACTGTCTTCTTTTACTACAGAGTTTCCTAAGATGCTTCTGGCCCGCCCTCATATTGTAAAATGTGGCACCAACACTTAACTTAAAAATTCTATGCATACACACAGGATGGAGAAGGCTCATACCCTTTTAAGTGAGACCCTTCCTTACTATCCATGTTTAGATCTGAAGGATTCTCCACCTGCAGGTTAGTGATTTTCTTCAAATGGAGACTTCCTCCTCTTGCCCAGGGTATACAAAGCTGTTGGTCATTGCTAGAAAGGGTGAGGGCTAGAAATCTCCCTAACTGGGCTGGAGAGATGGCTCAGTGATTAAGAGCACTGACTGCTCTTCTGAAGGTCCTGAGTTCAAATCCCAGCAACCACATGGTGGCTCACAACCATCCTTAATGAGATCTGACTCCCTCTTCTGGAGAGTCTGAAGACAGCTCCGGTGTAATTGCATATAATAAATATGTAAATAAATCTTAATTTAAAAAAAGGAATAAAGGCATATGCAACTATACCTAGCTTAAAAAAAAGAAAGAAAGAAAAAAAATCTTCCTAACTATGGGGTAAAGATTTCTTATATCTTCAGTTCCAGAAAAGAAACAAATCCTGCCTTCTGTCCTTGCTGGGATCATGCCTATGATTCTACATGTCATTTGGCAAAGTTGTTACAAAAGTAAAGCCACCTGACTTGTAGAAGTAGCATTTCAGCTACAAATGGCTGCTTGGGATGTTAGGATCTGGTCCTTTTGACTTGCAATGATCTGCTTTGTAGTTAGCTTCACCTTACTCTGTTTTCTTCAAAGGTTTTGCTGCTTCAGGAGTCAACCTGTAAAATATGTCAACCTGTCTCCCTGGTGGACACTTGGTAAAGAAGGCCCATATTTGAATAAATTGCCCCTCATTTCAGCTTACAAGACTGTTAACCCTCATCCTTGGTTCCCCTTTCATTTCTGTTTATACTGTCCTGAAATTTACTTTTGTAAATGTTAGTGGACTTTTCACTAAAACAATGTTTAAGTCACTAAGTTAATCCCTCTTCATTGCTAATGTGACTTAATCTATGATATAGATATATATGTGTCTAGATAAGGAAAATATAGTTGGAGCACACTGATACACCACCACACATGCATAATGTAAAAGTACTCCAGCTGTAAAGGTCACATACGTGTCCATCTTCTTCCTGAGTCTTCTCAGCCCACCCGTTGGGCTTCCCTCTGCCTTGACTTCCGTGACTTGGGTCATTCCTCTTTGTAAATCCTCGCAGCCTCTCCAGATTGCACATGTCTACTCATCTTGCACTTGTGATTCCCACTATTGTTGTCTCCTCCTTTTTCCTTACCCATTTCTCTGAGCACTTGTTTGGACTTTAGAATATTTGCATATGCACAATGAGAGGCTAGGGATGGGACCCATGTACAAGCAGGAGGTGTACTTATATTTTATATACAGCATGTACACATAGCCCGAACATCATTTTATTTAATATTTTTAGTTTTATTTGCAATGTGTTATATAGCAGCAGATCAAATGTGGTGTTTTCAACTTTCAAAAAGTTTGAGGTTTTGGAGTATTTCAGACATCAGAGTTTTTGATCAGGGGTACTCAGCCTATGGTAATCTCATTCTACCATGCACATAATCAACACTAGATGGCTGCATATGAAATGCAATAAGTAATCCCTGAGTGCCATCCTTAATGTAGTATAGCAAGGATTAAAGGGGCTATGCAGATAAGGAAAGGTAAAGATGCCTGGTGGTGACCAGAAAATGATCAGCTGTGAGGATGGCTACATATATGTGATGAGAAAATGATCAGCTGTGAGGATGGCTACATGTGTGCGATTAGAAAATGATCAACTGGGAAGGATGGCCACATATATGTGTTCAGAAAATGATCAATCAACTATGAAAGATAGCTACATATGTGTGATTAGAAAATTACCAATCAACTATGAGGGATGGCCACATATGTATGATCAGAAAATGATCAACTGTGAAAGATGGCTACGTATGTGTGATCAGAAAATGATCAACCGTGAGGGATGGCTACATATATGTAATGGGACATAGCAAGATCACCATAGTGGCATTTAACTTCACTTTCATTCCTTGATAGTTATGTGTTGAAACATAAATAATGTCCATTTACAGCAACCCTATCCCCTTTATGATTAATGTAGAATTTATGAATGAATAGCAAAAGACAAGCTGCTCTTTTAAACCATTTGAGTGTTTACTGGTTTTGCTTACACAACAAGAAGTTAGCAACTACACAAGCTGCCACTTTAAGTGACCAGAGCAAAACTAAACACAATTATTTTACTTAGCTTTATTACAAGTGCATGTTAGATACAACACACCCACATTTTGATGAAAACAGTTGTCCTTTGGTCATTGCACATTATCAATACTGAAAAATGTTTGAACATAGACCAATAATAGCAGTGGATAATTTAGGAGAAAATAGGGTGAAGTCACTTACAAATCGTTTGAGCACTCACATCCTTGTTAACACTATTTTTATGAATTGCTATATTAGACAACTTAAATGTTAGAAAATGTGCTTTAAATTAGATGGTACCTTGTCTTATCTTGGCTTTGATTATGCGAAGAGATTATGTTTGTTTCTTACCACACTAGGTCTGTGTACTAAAATTTTGAATAAAAAAGCCACTGAATATAGTTTTATTGCATATATTGCATGAATAGTATTCTTCTGCCAGTTCATAATTTGGCAGGATGATTATTGCCCATGAGTCTAATATGAAGACGGAAAGAACATTTGGGATGTTAGGACTCAAGAATTTAGTATACAACAATAAAACCAATCTAAAACTTAGTAAGAATTAAAAATATGTTCACGATGCAAACCTCTGGGGACCCAATAGCTAACTTAAAATTGAAGATCTGGGATGTCCTTTGTGATTAAAAAGTATCTGTAGAAAATTATAGTGAGCAACCTATACACAAGAACTCCTAAAGAGTCATGTGGCATGCTGATTCAGTATTGTTCTTTGTTTTTGACCTCATTGTCCTGTTTGGGTTTATTGTATTGTCACAATGGATTTTGGCAGAAAACTGCATTCTTAGCTCATTTTCAACATATGGCCTGGGTTATGAAAAGAAAAAAAGAAGAGAAAAGAGAAGAAAAGGAAAGAAAAGAAAAGAAGGAAGGAAAATCTGTTACATTTTAAGACAAGGTTAAGGCTCTCGGGCTTAATTTGTTCCCGAGACACACTGAGAACACTGTGCTGTGTTTTGCTGGAGCTGAACCAGGACCTTTCACACTGATATGACGAGGCAGTGACGAACACAGGGCTAAGAATGGGAATCTTTCCCCACGGGCTTCCTCCTGCCCCACCTCATTTCCTCTCTTGTCAGTTTTCTCTTGGGCATTCTTTCACACACTGCTCATCTGGAGTGAACCTAAGGCACATTGTGGAAGGAGACTTAAAAAAAAAAACTAGACAAGAATGCACAATGAGGACGATCTTGCAGACCCCGAAGCAGTTTGGCTTCTATGTTTTAGAAAAGCACCATGTCCAGAATGCCTTTCTATTGGCTATTCTCAGAAATAACATAAAAAAATTGGTACTACAGGCCTCCAAGACAGCTAGTTACAGTGACTACTTTCTACGACTTTAAATGATGGTGTTTTTGCTATCATATTGTGCTGTGGACCATTTTATCTACAGCATGACTGAAAGGATGTTCCCTGCTTCTTTGCCATGTGGACACTGCACCAGGCAATTCACATTCTGTCTATACCTGGGATACTGACATCTCTTTGTCAGAAAGCTATGAATGCTGGGACCTGCCCTTTGTTAAGTCATCTATGTGTAGTGCTTATAGCTAATAGGTAAGTATTTACAAATGATGGAGTTTAATGAAATTTAAACTTCACTCATGAAAGGATTTTGAGAGAACTTTGAAGAAATCATAGGTAGTGTTCTGTTTTGTGTCTTTCTGCAGAGTATGTGTGAGGGAAGTTCAGAAATCTCAGGCATGGCAGCTCACACCTTCCCGTGTTTTCTCTGTGACATTCACGCATATTTGACTGTAAAGAACATGATGATTTCAAACATCCAGGCTCAGTCTCTCTTCTCCATCCCCACTTCTGATCATTTCAATGTTTGTAATGACCACAGAAGTATATCAACTACATTGCTTTCTCATTTTGCATATAGTTACAATCGGATTAGTGGGTATGATAATAGGCATAGAAATTTATTAGTTTTTTTTTAAGGTTCAAATTGTATAATTGAAACTTCATTTAAGAATTGACAACTTAACATTTAACAACTTTTAAGAATTGCTCTGCAATGTCATGCTTTCTTGAATCCACATTCATAGGATTGGATAATAAACCCCTGAACAGAACTTCTGAGTGAAGTTCTCGTCTTTTAAATGTAAGTGGCGTTATGAATGCACTTGGGGCTTTTAAGAGCTATGTTGAAGTGCTGACTAAGAATCTAAGTGCTTCCCCGTGGAGGCCCCATTCCTTCCCATGGCTTCCTTAGATTGTAAACAGCCCGTGAAATATCTGGTGTTGAAAGTTAGAACAGTTAAAAATAATCCCTCTCACATGCGTGCACACCTTTCTGCTAGCATGGTTTTCCATTTTGATTTGGCAAAGGTTTCATTTTGTTTTAATGATGTCTGTCCGCAATGAGGACAATGAAATCCGAGCCGGTGAGCGTTCTTGCCTTCAAGATGAGCTGTATTTATTGCTGGAACGGAAGTTGTCATATCCGTGGTCGTTAGCTTTGAACTTCAAGCAGGACTGCTTCTCCTCTAAGGACTGCTTCTCCTCAAACGTTTGGCACCAGCAGCACAAACATGACTGTATAAAACAGAAGGACCACTGCATGCTTACTCAGGCACATGGCTGCCGCTCCTCTCACGCTTGGGGCTCTGGCTGTCCTTGCAAGGGTGGGATTCTGGTTCCCTCTCTTTTCATGTCTCTCCTATTCCTCCCCCCCCCCCTTAAAAAAGAGATGCTGTTAAGTCAGCAAGATGGCTCTGTGGGTAAAAGCACTTTGCAAGCCTGATAACATGAGTTTGAGCACTAGAACTCATGGTGGAAAGAGAACATTCACACACACACACACACACACAAACACGCACACACGCACATGTGCATTCACACATCCTCACACATGCATGCACACACACACACATTGTAGCACTTATGCATCATGTGATGCATACACACATTGCATTCACACAATAGTAATAAATAAAATTTTAGAAATTGAAAAGGCGATCACATTGGTGGTATGTGATTATTTTTTGCAACTATGAATTACAAAGGGAAAAAACATGGAATTAACATTACTTAAGAAACAGTCACTAATTGTTTTAGTGTCTATGTGTGTGTCTATGTGTGTGTGTCTATGTGTGTATGTATGTGTGTATGTGTGTCTGTGTGTGTGTGTCTATGTGTGTGTGTATATGTGTGTGTATGTGTATGTGTGTGTGTGTGTGTATGTGTGTGTGTGTATGTGTATGTGTGTGTGTGTGTGTGTATGTGCGTGTGTGTATGTGTATGCCTGCACACTGCACAAGAGGCCAGAGGAGGAGGCCTGTTGTTTCCTTCTTTTGTGTTCTCCCTTATTCTCGTGAGACAAGATCTCTCACTGAACCTGAAGTTCGCTGTGTGCCTAGCTGACTGATCAGATGTCTTTAGGATCTCTCTGTCTCTGTCCTGTAAAGCTAGGGTTACAGGTAGGGGCAAGCAAGCCTGGGTCTTTACAAGGGAGCTTGGGTTTGAACCCATGTCCACAAGTTGCACACCAAGTGCTCTTTCCTGCTGAGTCATCTCTTTAGCCCTGAAAACCCCCTTAACTTTTGACACTTTGTCTTATTTACTTGGAAAGCGATTCCCAAAGCATGACAACTGTGAAAGTAAAACATTTTCCCTGGAGAACACAAACATTACAATTGCACACGTGCCTATGTTCAGACTTACGTAAACAGTGTCTGTGCCCCATGATCTGCTTTTTCTCACTTGACACTGACATACATTTCTTCCCAAGTCAATGAGTTTAATACTGCCTAGATATTTTTAAGCTACATGTTACTCTTGCATGCATTTTCAATATTATTTTGCAATGAATTTATAAAGGATGCAAGCACCTTGATTTTACTTTTCCACTTTTCACTGGAGTTTTTTAATTTTTAAAACTTTGTTTATCCCATTTATCTTATGATAGTCTATGGGTCTAAGGAAATAAATTTTGTTTGTGTTATGATAAACTCTATGCTCAGGGAAATAGCAGGATTTTTGTTCTGTAAAGAAAGAAGCTGGTTTGGATAAAAGTCCTCTTCCATCACTAATGTTTGAGTTATGAATGGGCAAGGACACTTTCAACTATCTTAGTGTATATGATGAAATGAATTTTGGTTTTCAAATAATGAAATACCAGGGACAGTGTCTATTCTCTTGTGAGGGGCAGCATATTTTACTTGGTGTTGCATTATTGAAAGAATGGCTGAATAGATGAATGGGAGCCAGATTGCCAGCATCTGAGCTAAGAAGTTATACTTCTAGTCTATATGGAGCAACATATTGCCACTGCACATAGAAGGTAGGAAAGATAGAGTAGAAATTATTTTAACTTTTATACTTGCTATTTGTGTGTGGAGGGAGAGGGGGAAAGGAAGAGAGGGAGACAGAGAGAGAGAAAGAGAGAGGGAGAAAGGAGGAGAGAGGGAGGGAGAAAGAAAGGGAGGGACAGAGAGGGACAGAGAGAGAGAGGGAGAAAGAGAGAGAGAGAGAGAGAGAGAGAGAGAGAGAGAGAGAGAGAGAGAGAGAGAGAGAGAGAGGTATATGATGCACTAGAGGAGGCCATTGAGTGTCCTGATCTATCCCCCTCCAGCTTATTTCCTTAAGACAGGGTCTCTTACTGGTCCTGGAACTAAGCTAGTGTCTACCTAGTGTCTACCTATCCTATCCTATGACTAGCATTATATATACTATTATTATATATAATATATATGTGTATAGCATTACATGAATATTATATATATAGTGATAGCAATCCTATCACTAGGATTATAGGCATGTGAGCAGCCACACCTGATATCCCCCTCTCCTTGTCTTTCTTCCTGTTTTGAGATAGGACCTTACTATGTCACTCAGACTGGCCTTGAAATCAGAGACCTCTGCTTCCCCTCACATGACATGGCATGCCTCACTTTTCTAATCAGTTCTGGGAAACTTATCTGGACCTACCTGCAGAGCAAGCACCCTTACACACTGAGCCATCTCCTAGCCCTTGACTTTATTCCCACAGTCCATGAGAAAAAGAGATTAATTTACTTCTAACACAAATTGTAGTTGAACAATAAAAAAAGACTACCAAGATCAGAGGAACACTGCATCTAACTGGATTTCATTCTTACCTAACTACACGGCAATGATTATCAATATATGTACTTTTATTAGTCTGCTCAATTCTAATGGTACTGGTGAATGTCTAAGGCATCAGGCATGGGTGACTACTGACAAGGATTTATAAGCAAATATGTTCTATAATTCAAAAGCAATATTTAAAAACATCACATACATTGCAAGTCAGGGAAGTTAGCATTTTTCCAGCTCTCTCTAGATAGGAATATTAGTGTTTTTTTTTAAAGCCTATATTTGATGCCAGATCACAGGAAGCTTTTTATTTTAGAAGAGTCTCTTACCTTAAAGCAGTTTTTGAATCTTTTGCTCACCAAATACAGAGCGATTGGATTGATGCAGGAATTCAAAGAAGCCATGTTGATACCAACATAGTCCAAAACCAACAAAAAGCTGCAAGAAACCCAAAGGTGTCTCTAAAGATTACATCCCTCCAATATTTATTTAATGTGCACCCTTGTGTTTTTACGAAGAAAGCCCAAATCGCCCACGTGCAATGATTTGGTTTAATAACTGATTTGCCATCAAGATGCCTGTCTGCTTCTCTGCCTGCCTGTCTGTCTGTCTTTGGCATCTCCACCACCCTCTCCCACCTTCACAACCCATATGCAGCTTTTCTTTTAAAAATAAGATTCTCTTTTGGAAGTGATGAGGGGTTCAGAAGAGAGAGGGCTGACGTGAACAGTGACATCTCAGATCTGACACTTTCATCTTATCACTCATCACTTTGACAACTGTGCCCACATTCCCAAGGTTTTCCCAGTCCCTCTAATTTACCCACCTAGAGCAGGAGCAAAGTGAAAATTGGGAGTCTTAATTGGCCTCTGTGGATAAGAAAATAGTATTCTTTCTGCCAATTAGATGGATTGGTAATGGAGAAATATCTGGATGACAATTCCATAATTATTTCTATTCTCTTTTTTTCAATCTAAGCACAGATTACTGAGTTTTATACATACATATGACACACATATTATCACATACGTGTCACCACACATTGTTCCTTATTTACCTCTTTCCCTTGGCACCCTCTCCTACCCCCTCTATTTTCCCCTAAACAGCTGCCACAGCTCCTTTCATGTCATGTGTGTTCCCCTGTATTTTCTTTTCTTACCTCAGAAGTTCACACCTGTGAGGATTGCTCTGGTCATAAAGAGTGAGCTTCAGAATCCTGCTGAGGTGAAGGGGAAGCCAACAGAGGGCGAACACGAGGACCAGGCAGAATACCGTTTTGGCCACTTCTCGTCTCTGAAACAGAACCACAGGCCCTTATAAAGCTAGCACACACTCTCCTCAAATAGATATTTAATCGTATTTACAAAAATAAGGACTTGGGCAAAGAGCTTTCAATTAGATAGTTAGCGTGAATGAGAACTAAACTTGCTAGGGATTCATCTCTTAAAAGTAAGGGTCTGGGGGAATGGGATGGACAGGTGGCTCAGCAGCTTAGAGCACTTGTTTTTGCAAAAGAAAGAATGGATTGCCAGGACCCCGATAGTGGCTCATAACCATCTATCACTCCAGTTTCAGAGAATCTGATGCCCTCACTCTGAAATATATGGCCACCAGGCATGCGGCCCACATCCCCACAAGCAAAACATTCATATACATAGAGTAAATCTAAAAATATATTACACATACATTGTGCAAGCATATGTATGTGCGTGTGTGTATGTGTGCATGTGTATGCATGCATGTGTGTGTGTGTGCATGTGTGTGTGTGTGTGTGTGTGTGTGTGTGTGTGCATGTGTGCGTGTGTGTGTGAACTGGACAAGGTTGTACAAGTCTGTACTTCCACCATTTGGGAGGCAGAAGAAGCAAAAGGAGGATCTGGGATTCAAGGTTATTTTTGGCTACACGGTGAATTCAAGGCTAGCCTAGGCTAATCAAGATTCTATCTTAAAACAACAAAAGGCAGTGATTCTCTTTAGATCATTATAGATGATATAGTCTCTAAATGAGTAATATAAAATGATGTTTTATTACAGAAACAGAATGAAGGAAGAAAGTGAAAATATGTGCTAGTGTTTGATATTAGCTTATCATTATCATCGTCATCGTCATCATCATCATGAATTTCATCTGATCATAATTATGGCTACGCTCTACTAGATTCTTCCATTCTCTCACCTGCTTTAAGTGATCATTCAAAGCAATCTGCATGCCACTCTTCTTTCTGAGCATTTCACAGGTCATCAGGGTATAAAAGATTGCAGTGATGGCTAGTGGCAAGCAGAAGTAGAAACTGAACAGCCACCAATCTTTGGCCGTCTTATAAAACTATGGGGGAGAAAGAATTTTTAAGATTAATATCTTCTGCTTAAGAAAACCATATGTATCAAATGTCAACTAGAAATAAAATATCCATCAAAGGACAATGATTCTGTAACATCTTCCATGTATGTACTGTATAGAGTTTTGTGGGCCATATCTACTGAATACATAAATAGAGGCCTGCATTCAATTAAAGAAACATTGCAGAACATATTTCAATTCTTTGGGATAGTATAATAAGCTGTAGGCAGCTGAGAAAAATTCTTATGTGTAGATAACACTGAAAAACCAAATATTTCAAATTTTAGGTATTATGGGTACTAAGTATATAAACCTATTACAGGTGATGTTTTCCCTTTCTATTAAGTGTGTTTAGTGTGACAAAAAGGGTATGAAGAGATCTATACTAGCCATTTAAGTCAGTAGTGTATATCTGAAAGGCCAATTAAGAAAGTGCTTGTGTGCTGGGCAGTGGTGGCACACGCCTTTAATCCCAGCACTTGGGAGGCAGAAGCAGGTGGATTTCTGAGTTTGAGGCCAGCCTGGTCTACAGAGAGACTTCCAGGACAGCCAGGGCTATACAGAGAAACCCTGTCTCGAAAAACCAAAAAAATAAAAACATAAAATAAAAATAAAATAAAATAATAACTAAATATTTATTTAACCGCAGCACTTGTGAGGCAGAGGCAGAGGCAGAGGCAGAGGCAGGTGGGTCTCTGTGAGTTTGAGGCCAGCCTGGTCTACAGAGTGAGTTCC
>JADRCD010225330.1:24813-73266 GCA_019843815.1 Montemys delectorum | reverse complement strand
CTCTCTCTCTCTCTCTCTCTCTCTCTCTCTCTCTCTCTCTCTCTCTCCATATTTTTCCCTCTTCAAAATTTGCTTTCCAACAAGAAAAACTGAGTGGAGTGACCATTAACTCAGAATTTCTTGCTTTTAGTGTTGCATTCTTGTGATTCGAATTAAGCTGCTTTGCATCTAATTGGAAGCATTACACACACACACACACACACACACACACACACACACACACACAAAGGTAATTTGATATCCAAAGAAGGGATGAAAACGACCATAGAGAAGAAGCAACTTTATGATGATAATCGCTTGGGTACAAAGGCACTTATAAGAACATTCTATGTTAGATATTATCCGGAAAAATTAAACCTATGTTGCTGCCTCAATACATCTGAATACTAGACACTGGCAGGGATAAAAGTCTAGTCTATGAATAATGGCCTCTACAGCCTCAGAAGACAGCAGCACATGAGGGTTTTTGTATTGGAGCAGGCAAGCTCTTTTTTTTTTTTTAAAGGGAAGAAAAAGTCTCCAGCCTTTTCCAAAACGGTGCTAATGCGCCACAGAAACTTAATTTTATAATTTACTGGCAGTCAAGATGGCAGGAAATAAAATAATTTGCTATATTCTGCACAACAAACCCTGCTTTTCCTTGGAAGGGGTAATTATCCCCATGGGGGAAAAAAAAGAAGAAGAAAAAAATACGCCATCTCATATTAAGCTAAAGTCTCATCAAGAAGAGAAAAAGTGCCTCATTACGTGTAATTACCAGAGAATTAGAAACATCATTTAACTAAATGAGCGAATAATGCTCAGGATATTGAAGAAACTTGCCTGCACTTCTGCAAAGCACTCTAAGTCCCATTACAAAAATTGCCCCTCTTTAATGGAATAATTTTAGGCCTTGTCTGCCTTGCTTTAAAAATAAAGAGCCTCGGAGAGGCAGAAAGAGGCTGGGACTGCCATAAACAACTGTTGGAAGGAACTGAAGAAGGCGCTGTCTCTCCTGGAGACCAAGACTCACAAGGGCTCATAATCTACTGTAATCAGGAAAATTAAACCTGAGGGCTGGGGACGAGGAGTACCCCCTGTTTAATTGTACTTCCTCAAGACGGTGGCGTCCTTGGAGTGTGTATTAGGAATGGCAGATGAAAGCTTTTTCAAATTCAGGGAGAGCTTCCCTGCTCCAATACAAAAGCAGTTACGGCCATTCGATGTTCCCTTGAAAAGAGGAAAATTATAACATACCTGCAGATTGCCGATTACTGGGGCTTAATGCCATGGTGCTTTTTTCCTCCAGCCATTCAAAAGCTTCCAAGCTTCGGTTAGGATCCTGCTCCCCTTTCCTCTTGGCTTTTAAATTCTGTCAGGAGTGAGCGTAAAAACAGTGGGCTTACCTTGTTTGTGCATGCGTGCACACCCTCAACACAGCCCATGCCACTTTCAGCAGATGGTTCTTTCCTTCCATCAAGCATGTGCCAGGATCAAACTCAGGCTTGGGGACAGGGGCCTTTAGCCACCTCACTAGGCCTAAAAATATCACCTTACTGGCCTCCAGCAACACCAACCTTAGTCTTTACTCACCACGAAACCAGGATAGGCAAGGCATCAATACTATTTTTAATCTGTCTGTCTGTCTGTCTATCTATTTATTTTGTGTATGAATGTTTTGCTTGCATGTATGTCTGTGCATTTTGTACATGCTTGGTGCCTGTGGAGGTCAGCGGAGGGCATCAGATCCCCTGGGATTGGAGCTACAGGCAGCTGTGAGTTGCCATGTAGGTGATGGGAACTGAACTTGGGTCCTCTGGAAGACCAACAAGCCTTCTCCACCACTAAGCCAACTTTCCAATCACAAATCTTATCTTTAGGCCTTAGAGGAATTATAACTCAAAAAATAAGCAGTATTGGTCAGAAACCTAACAGGTTCTCAAAGAAGGATCTACAGGTGTCACTCTCGGGAATAATTCAGAGGCAGGGGAGGAGTTGTACCATTATTCTGAGCATCAGTCCTGTGGTCCAGTAAGAAGTTGCTCACCTCCAGCCTCTCTCTAGGACCAGGCCTTGCCTAGGCCTAGTACAGGTCGGATAACTAAAGAGACCTTGGGCTGTTACTCACTTCAGCTGCCCATCTCAACAGTAAGGAAACTAAGACAGGCCCAGGCTACACAGCTTCCTGCTCAGGCCCCTTGTGGCCAAGTCCATATTTGGGTGTATAAGTCACAGTCACCACTAAATGACCCTCGGAGCTCTGCCACCCAAGTGCATTCTTCCCTAGCCCAACACATGTGAATAACAATAGAAGGGCAAGTGATCATTTTTGCATAGATAAATCTGAAATCGCACTTGGGGTTAGTGACTTGGAAAAGCCATTCATTTAACTCTAAGATGGAACTTAGGACTGCGGGAGCTTCCAGATAAAGGAGGTAAAGGAGAAGATGGTCTTCCTATGCTACACAAATGGAACAAAGAAAACAGGCTCCATAGTGACACCAACTACAAATGTCATCTCAGACCACAAGGCTAGCAAGAGGAGTCTAGCTAGCATCAGAACAAGGCTCCTTCCCTGCATGCTGCCGCCTTCTCCAGTGAGAACCAGTTTGCCATGCTACCAACCATGTACTCCACTCACAGGACCGCACTTCCCAGCCAGATTCAGGGTGAGCTCACTAGACTCCCTTTCATACCCAAATTTGAAATGATCCACACAAAGTCATCCTGGCACCAGCTGCCAAGACCAGCAACACTTTGTCCTGGCCTGGGGTTTCCACTGACAGCAGAGGTAGAAATATACTCTGAGAGCCTAGCTAGATGGTGTGGTTCCTTGGGTGAAGGTGCTGGCTGCCAAGCCTCAGGCCCTGATTTCCATCCTCAGAACCCACTGACTCCTGAAAGTTGCCATCTGATTTCCATGTGTGGGCTGTGGCATGTACACACACACACACACACACACACACACACACACACACGCACATACACACATGTGCACGTGCATACACACACATGTACATGTGCACGCATGCACATGCATGTACAAATAAATGTAGGTAGCAGAAGGCTGAAAATATTTGAACCACTTTAGTCATTTCTCCAGTTGTTTCCAACCAAGCCCATTTTGTGCCATTATTAAGGCAAAATATTTTACTTTTTAAAACTTTTTCTTGATTCTTTGTGAATTTCACATCAACCACCCCCACAAAAACAAATAAAGATAATTTAAAAGATAATAAAAATAATTAAAAATAAAAAACAACCAAAACATCTCATTGTAGAAGCTGCAGTATGTCGGTGTGCCACACATTATACCCTTTTGTCTACACAGCTTTACTTCAGTGGAATGACGTCATTGGTCTGGTTCTAAGCCTTTGGCTTCTGTCACACTTTCAATACCAGATCCTCGCAGGGACTCCTCTCGGATATCCTGTTTTGCTCTGGGTCATAGATCTGCAGGACCAGCCCCTTCAAGCGCTCCAGCAGTTCATAGATGGGGTAGATTTTGGGGTGCACCAACTCAAAGCCCTAGATCTGGGCCTGGGTGAAAGCTGAGTTGGGCAGCCCACCAGCTCTCCCTCACCCACAACGCTGGGGCGAGCTCTCAAGCACAGCGCCTGGCTAGCTCGCCCAGTGCTGAAGCTGGCAAGAGGCAGGGTCTTACCTGTGCCTTCACCACCAGAGTCAGCTCCACTGTGTTGCCCAGGCAAAGTGCTGGGCCCTCTCTTTCCCAAGTGCTGCAGCAGTTGAGGATTGGGGCCAGCCCTCCTGAGTGCCAAAGCCAGGGTGGGGGACTGGGGTCTGCCCAGCCGTTGGACAACAACTTGCCTGCACGGCCTTTGGTGGTAATATGAGCCACGGGCATCGAACACCAAAACTGACCTGTGCTGCTGCACAGCCATGGACTCACACATGGCCCTCAGCAGCAGCACAGGCTGGGACTCACCATGACCTCAAGTGGCAACGCAGGCTACTCACATCAGGTTAGTGCTCAGCCCGTTCCACTTCCCATTCTCTCCCATCTCAGTACCACAGACTTGTACATCCTTCTGACTCCTGATCTTGGGGACCAGAGACAGAAAGGAGCTGCAGGGATTTTTAAGCCTCTATGAGGAAACTGGAAGTGCGAGGCAGGAAGAGGTGATAGAGAACATAGAGAAAGCAAGCACCAGCAGCGAAGGACTAAGGTGGAATAGAAAACTTCCACTCAAAATAAGCCTGCAGATCCTGCAGATCAAAACTACAATAGCAACATGTATTTACAGATAGACATGGTGGTACAGACCCAATCCAGCCCTGTACTGGCTAGTTTTGTGTGTCAACCTGACACAGGCTGGAGTTATCACAGAGAAGGGAGCTTCAGTTGGGGAAATGCCTCCATGAGACCCAGCTGTGGGGCATTTTCTCAATTAGTGATCAAGGAAGGTAGGGCCCCTTGTGGGTGGTGCCATCTCTGGGCTGGAAGTCTTGGGTTCTATAAGAGAGCTGGCTGAGCAAGCCAGGAGAAGCAAACCAGCAAGGAACATCTCTCCATGGCCTCTGCGTCAGCTCCTGCTTCCTGACCTGCTTGAGTTCCAGTCCTGACTTCCTCTGGTGATCAACAGCCATGTGGAAGTGTAAGCTGAATAAACCCTTCCCTCCCCAACTTGCTTCTTGGTCATGATGTTTGTGCAGGAATAGAAACCCTGACTAAGACAAGCCCTAAGGAGGCAGAGGCAGAAGGAACAGCAAAAGTTCCAGGTCAACCTGGATAACATAGTGAGACTCTGAAAAAAAAAAAAGAAAAAACAAAAACACATACAAGGGCTGGAGAGATGGCTCAGCAGTTAGGGCACTAGCTGGCGGCTCTCTCAGAGAATCTAAGTTTGATTCCTAGTACATACCTGGCAGCTCACAACCATCTATAGCTCCAGTTCCAGGGACCAGGCATGCATGTGGCAAATGTATATATATCCAGGAAACACCCATGTACATAAGGTATCTTTTTAAAATTAAAAACTAAACAACAAAGTAAAAAAAAAATGTTTTTATTACATATTGACTTTTCAGTTCTAGCCACCAAAGATCATGTTTGAAGTGTTCAGAGAGGTAAATGAAGCAATCTGTGAAATGATGTAGTAGAAGTTTGTAAATACAAAACAAGGGACAGGTAAGAAAAAAGTTGAGGGCTGATTAGAAGGCTCAGTAAGTAAAGGTGCCAGCCATCAAGCCTGACACCTTCATTCAATCCCAGGAAGTCCATAGAGCATAAGAACAAAGCTGACTCCCATAAGCTGTTCTTAATTTTCCACATACACATATCACAACCCTGACACATAAATAAATAAACAAACAAACAAACAAATAATGTAATTTTAATTAAGTGGGCCTGGTAGCTCATGACTTGAGAGGACAAAAAAAGAAGGGGAACGAAAAATTGAAAATCGAGAAACAACAACAACAACAAAAAACTAAATAAAATAAATTCTGGACTAGACACAGATTTCATAAACAGCGAAAGAGTTCTAAGAAACCCAACGGAGCATGAGGAGAAAACAAAACGAATATGGAAAGATAACAGGTGTGGAACAAAATCTTTCAGGTTCATCAGTCATCAGTCAGGAGGTGGGAGTGTGTCCGGGCAGGTGGGGAGCCAACGTTCAGGAATGTGACAGGAAAGACCAGACAAGTAGAGATTTGTACGACCTCTGAGTAGCAAGCAGGGATATATAAATCCAGAACTAGACACGTCAGGGAAGCTGGAACAGACACAGTTAGCAGATGGGTTTAATGGCCTCCAGAGTGTGGGAGCTAAGGGTTTGTCTTAAAAAAAATTTTTTTTAGACAGGGTTTCATTATGCAACCAAAGCAGATCTGGAACTCACTATGTAGACCAGGCTAGCCCTAAATTCACAGAAATCCTCTGCCTCCCAAGTACTGGAATTAAAGGTCTGCACCACCACAACCAACAAGAATGTGGCAGTTAGCTGGGCGGTGGTGGCACACGCCTTTAATCCCAGCACTTGGGAGGCAGAGGCAGGCGAATTTCTGGGTTCGAGGCCAGCCTGGTCTACAGAGTGAGTTCCAAGACAGCCAGGGCTACACAGAGAAACCCTGTCTCGAAAACAAAACAAAACAAAACAAAAAGAATGTGGCAGTTAACTTAGATTAACATGGCTCACCCGTGATCCGTTGGAACTGGTAAACTTGCAATAACACAGATTGTTTGTCTATAATGTGAGTGGGACTCATCCAGTCAGCTGAAGAACAGAAGAGACCCTGCCTTCAGATTCCCTCCACAACTGGCTGACCTGGCTGTCTAGCAGACAATTTGGAAGTGAACTACAGTTCTTCACCTAGTCTTCAATCTGCCTGACAAGAAGGTGCCTTAAGAGAGGAAGGATTCATTCTGGCTTACAGTTCATCACGGCAGACTGGCTGGGGTAGGGTGGGGATGGATCTTAGTTACTATCCTATTGCTGTGAAGAGACACCATGACCAAGGCAACTCTTATAAAAGAAAGCATTTAGGGGCTGGAGAGATGGTTGAGTGATTAAGAGACTGCTCTTCCAGAGGTCCTGAGTTCAATTCCCAGCAATCACATGGTAGCTCACAACCATCTGTAATGGGATCTGATGCCCTCTTCTGGTGTGTCTGAAGACAGCTACAGTGTACTCATATAAATAAAAATAAATAAATCTTTTTTTTTAAAAAAAAAGGTCTCTTGTTCTAAAAAAAAAAAGCATTTAGCTGGGGTCTTGCTTACAGGTTCAGAGAATTTGTTTATGGTCATCATAACAATGCTTGTGGTGCCAGGCAGGCAGGAATAGTTCTGAAGAAGTAGCTGAGAGCTATTTACATCCTGACCCACAGGCAGCAGGCAGAGATAAAGACTGGGCTTGGTTTGGTCTTTTGAAGCCTCAAACAGCAAAGCTCACCCACACTGACTCATCTCCTCCAACAAGGTCTCACACCTCACAATTGGTTCCCAACAGTTTTACTCTTTGGGGACTAAGCATTCAAACATACGAGCCTCCGGGAGTCATTCTCATTCAGGCTACAGTGGGGAGAGTGACAAGTGGCACAAGAGTTTGTGCCTAGGAGTCCAGTCCACATCTCCTCACATCTCAGTGGAACAGGAAGCAGGGACCAGATAGGAAAAAAGGCTGGACCAGAAAACATCAAGGTTTACTTGGAGCAACCCACTTTCTCTATCTAGCAAGGTTCCACCTCCTAAAGAAGTGGTTCTCAACTTTCTCCATGATACACTAACACCAAACCATAAAATTATTTTGTTGCTACTTCATAACTGTAACTTTGCTATTGTTACGAATTGTAATGTATATATCTGATATAGAGGATCCCTGATATGTGACCCCTGTGGGGGCGGAGACCCACAGGTTGAGAACAGCTTCCCTAAAGGTTCTGAAACATTTTAACCAGCACCACCATCAGAGGAGCAAGCATTCGAGAATGCTTTACATTGGTACATCAATCATCAGGGATAAAGAATTAACAGTAACTGTAAGTGTGTGCTTCTAAACAGGTCTAAGAGGGCTGAGAAAGGAGAAATATGGCACCCAGCAATCAAACCTAAAGTAGAAGCAAGGTCAGAATTGTTACTAAAATGCTCAAAGAAGACAGAGTTAAGAAAATCACACATATACATGACACTGTTGACTTAAGATCTGTATAAGAGGATTAACACCTAAAGGAGGTGGGCATGAAGTTTCACCCTTAGCTGAGGAGGATCACAGGAGGGAGAGGCAGTGTTCCTCAAGGGCGTGGCTCTTGGTACGCTAACCATGCTCTAGTGAATGGTCACACATCTAAGAGTATATAGGCAACACAAATTTGACCTGTTGGGGAAAGGGGGTTGGGAGCATAGGGAAGGGGATGGGTCCAGGAGGAGGTGAGTGGCTGAATATAATTAAAACACACTGAGATAGATTCTCAAAGAACTAATAAACATTATCAAATTGTATTTGCATTTTCTTTTTGTTTTGTTTCATTAAAACAGGCTCTCACTATGTGTTACTGACTGACCTGGGCCTCTTTGAATATGTAAACTAGGTTGGCCTTGAACTCACAGACATCTGCCTACCTCTGCCTAGCTGTACTTGCTTTGTTTTGTTTGTTTTGTTTTGAGACAGGGTCCCTCTATCTAGCTAGCTCTGACTTTCCCAGAACTCACTCACTCTGCAGATCAGGCTGGTCTCGAACTCACAGAGATCTGCCTGCATCTGCCTCCCAAGTGCTGGGATTAAAAACCTGTGCCACCCCATCCAGCCTTGTATTTGAAATTTTTAAAAATCTAGTTTAAAATAGACATATCTAAAATTCATAAAGTTGAAAAATAGAATATAAATATATCCTATGCAAATGCTAACAAAAATAAATCAACTCAGAATATGATACTGACATTAGGGGCTGGAGAGATGGCTCAGAGGTTAAAAGCACTGGCTGCTCTTCCAGGGGTCCTGAGTTTAATTCCCAGCAACCACATGGTGGCTCACAGCCATCTATGCTGAGCACTGACGCCCTCTTCTGACATGCAGGCATACATGCAGACAGGGGACATATATATTAAATAAATAAGTAAATAAATCTTTTTTTAAAAGCACCAGAATATGACACTGGATAAGATCTAAAGCAAAAGGTATTAGTAAAGATGAAAGCAATACTCTGTAAAAATTAAGGGGAAAGCCTTTCAGAAGACAAAATGCATGAACACATAGAAGCAAAACAAACTACAGAGAACAGAAACAGAATTTCAAGCAGAGACTGATGAATCAATCAGGAAATCTGCCCGTCATAGTGGTACATGCCCAGCATGATGGCACACGCCTTTAACCTCAGCACTCAGCGGGCAGAGGCAAGAAAATCTCTGGAAAGCCTGGTCTACAGAGTTTCAGGACAGCCAGGGCTACCCAGAGAAAGCATCCAAGGGGGGAAAAAAAGAAGAATCAGAAAAGCAATGATATAGTTCAAATTTTAATAAGGATATACTTGAACAACAAAACTAACAAGCTAATAAATGTACAATTAAACTATATATATGTATATATGCTTATATATACATATATATGTATACTTATATGTATGAGGAAAGTCTTTTGATGCATATTCCTGATGAAGGCCAAAGGCACTGACTGTGCTAAGTTTCTATGACATAAATATCCCCACCACCAAGCCTAAACGCCTGAGGGATAGGGGAAGAGCACCAAATGAAACTCTGGTGAGCTGTGGTTCTGAGGCGGCAGAGGGTCTGAAAGGCCACTCTCTTAGGAAAAGATACCTCACCAAGTCCTAGAGATGGCACCCTCCAGAGGCCTTAGCACCTCCAACCACCTCCAGGCTCTTGCCCTTCACAACTTTAAAACCAATGGCTTTGAATGAATGGACACCATTCTGCAAAAGGCACACTTGTTCTAGCTCTCTTGCTCCTGTGTCAGGGTTCACACTGGGGTGACCCTGGACAGTTATGCTTATGGAGCTTAGTGGGGGGTGAGGGAACAGGGACAAAAGTCCAAAAGGATGCTGGAAGAAAGGGTACAGTCATCAGGCAGTCAGTCCTCTCATCCTAGCTACTCAGAGGACTGCCAAGAGGCTCAAGGGAGATGCTTGGTTAACATCCTGTGGGTCTGAAGCAGAGCGCATGGCAATAGGCCTCTGACACCAAAGCATTGGAACAAGGACTGAAGAAACCCCAAGAGTACCCAGCAGCCATCCTTCAGTACACCTGGCTGTGAAGAACCCCTTCATAAAGCTTCCTGATTCCCCTTTACACACACACACACACACACACACACATACACATACACACACACACACACACACACACACACACACCCATTCCACGCTATGTTCCCCTTCTAGCTAGCTCTAACCTGGAACCATACAGGATACTGAACCAGGTTAACCCAGCAGTCCAGGAGATTCCGTTAATTATAGAATACTTAAAGGTGATTATTCACATCTTTAGGGAGACTGCACATTTTAATCATAATTACATGATAAATATTTCATGGTATATATCTTTGTCATATAATTAGGAATAAAAAATGTAATCTCAAGAAGATGCTAAATAATTCAAAGCTGCTGAGGATGTAAAGGCATGGCTGAAATATGGTCAGAAATATGGTAACTCGGGATCCTCACACACAATCTTCCACACAACAACCCTTCTGAGGAGCCCAAGGCTGTTAGCACAACTTACCATCTTTTTATGAGGCCTCTATCAGGGTAAATTTTGCTTCAAGAACAAGCTAACGGCATTATTTCAACATCTTCCTACCTTTGAAATTACCAGGCTTAGAAATGCATATAACATTCAAACAGCTGTCTTATTAAGATGTTTAAATAACAACAACAACAAAAACCTTACATTCACCTAAACCTGACTGGGGCCTATTAGTGGGATAGCATCCCATGAGCCTGGCAGAATCCTGTCACAACATTTTAGGAGTTTAATGTAGTGTAAGCTTTCTTAAAAATAATTTTTATTTTTTAATAATGTCCATATATTAACCTAAATATTATAATAGACTCATGTACATTTTTATTCTTTTTTAAAGAATTATTTATTTTATATATATGAGTATTCTGTTGCTCTTTTCAGACAGACCAGAAGAGAGAATTGGATCCCATTACAGACAATTATGAGCCACCATGTGTCTGCTGGGAATTGAACTCAGGACCTTAACCACAGAACCATCTCTCCAGCCCCACAGTTTTAGTCCTTAAATATTTATTTATGTGTTTGAGTGTTTTGCCTACATGTCTATGTACCACATGTACACCTAGTCCCCACAGAGATCACAAGAGGGTGTCAAACACCCTAGAAGTAGTCACAAGAGAGTGTTGGACCCCCTAAAACTGGACAGTCGTTAAGCTGTCACATAAGCACTATGAATCAAACTAGGGCCTTATAAACAAGAGCTCTTAACCCCTGAGCCACCTCTCCAACCCCTGTACTAGAAGTTTTTAAATGGGCTGTCACGGTGCTTTCAAAAGACACAGTTAGTTACCTTATGGCAGACCAAATCCAACCCAGACTTTGTGGGCACACAAATCAGCGTTTTCATCCATGGACACCCACCACAACTTGGAACAAATAGCACAGTTGTGTCTCAAGCCTCCATTTCAATAACTCCCAGCCAACTTTTGCAGATTCCTTTCATTGTCTGTTAATGGAAAGCAAAGATAGAGGAACTGAGGGGGAAAGACAAGTTGTATGCCCAAATCACCTGAGCCAGTAGCCTAGAGAAGACTCTTAACAGCACAACTGTCACCATGGGCCATGTGAAAGATACCTGATACTCTTCTCCAGCAAGTAATTGCTAATACTAGACTAGAAGAATGGTCATGGGTCCATACCTCCTCCTCCTTCTCCTCCTCCTTGTTCTTCCTCTTCTTCCTCCTCCTCCTCTTCTTTCTTCTCCTCCTCTTCGTCTTCTTCCTCCTCCTCCTCCTCCTCTTCCTACTCTTCTTCCTTCCTCTTCTTCCTTCTCCTCTTCTTCTTGTTTTCCATCTTCATCTTCTGCCTCCTCCTTCTCTTCTTCCTCTTTTAGTTTGGTTTGTTTGAGACAAGCTCTCACTATATAGCTCTGGTTGTCCTGGAATTCACTATCTATGGGCTCCATGTTTTTTATGAGGCCCTCAGCATGCAGCAAGAGATGAAGCCTTCTCGAGTTTCATAGAATGTCCTATGAGTTAGGATAGCCCTGGGTCAGCCTGTTCAACAGGTTCCTCATTTGGGTGGCTTATTTAAAACTGATTTCACTTTCCTATTTCTGGATAGCTAACAAAAATAAGATTATTCCCATTCTCTCAAAAACATGACTTCCTAAAGAGATCTGAACAATGCTAATGTGAAAGGGGGAAAGGCAATGAAGCCTCTGCCCTACACCGAGAACTACAGGCAACTAAGGAATACTGAGAGCAGAATAACAATTGAAGAAAAATAAGCCATGAACATGAAAGCCAGCAGAGGATGGAATCATACAAAGGGTTACAGGAATGAAAGGGAAGAGGAGCAATGGTGAAATTATAATCTCAAGAAACAAACAAATAATGAATGAGCAGATGGCCAAGACACCAAGTACAAGCTCTGCAAGAGCAATGCAGTAGTTACTATAGTTACTGGGGAGGCCAAAGACCAACCAGTGAGCAGCAGCAGAGGACATGTTGAGAAGCTAGCTGCTGGTACACCTGTCCTGTTTCCAGAATTACCTTTATGCTAGGGTCACCTGGAAAGCTCTGCTTCTGCCTAACAGCAGCGTTCTCCATGAGCTAACAGCAGCCAGCCAGCGAGGCAGCTGCTTCCACACTCAGCTTGGTGAAGCTGTACACTGCCACGGTTCCAAACTAGCCTATTCCTCCAAGTGGAAACCGTCAGGAACTGCATGCCCTGGTAAGAACGGAAGGTTTTTGTCAGGCAACTCTGAGAATGTTGGATCTTAGTCGAGGAGATACTCTAATATAACACTAAAGGCAAATTGGGCTCTTTAAGAATACATGGCTGGTGCTAAGAAAATCTTCAGGAGCCAAGTTTTTGAGAATTATAAAGTGATGTTATAACAAGGTCAAGAGTCTAAGGTATGGGGTCTTAAATTACAGCAATAGCCTGTAACAGAGTCCTATAAACTGGATGGAGGAACTTCATTACAACACTGGCCAGGCAAACCAGCACATATGATTTGTACTGCTTCTTCAGTTTTGTGTTAACTGCACAGAACTGGTCAGAGGTGAACAAATATTTCTTGAAAAATTAGTTAATGAAATAAACCACAGGAGGAACTGTCAGTCACTTACATCTGACAACTGCTACACAAAAGGTCAATAAAGCAGTTCCTTTCCCTTTATCAAGGCAGGTAAGTTACGAAGCCGTATTGTTAGCCAGGGGCATCATTAACAAAAACAAAGCAACAAAAACACCATCAATTGCTTTTCATTCAAAGTAAGTTCTGAAGACCAAATCACAAATTATATTAAATGAACAGACCAACCTGTGTCATGATTTCCCAACTTCAGACCTCTTTAAATTAGTCTGGTTTTCCACCTTCAGATTTTTCTATCCAACATCAGCGCACAGAACTAAAAAGCCAGTGCCCTACAAGAACCCCAGGCCAAGTTCTGTGGGCATCCTTGGAAAATGAAAGCACTGTTTGAGCAAGTCACTGATCAAGGGGAAAGTGCCTTTGTACTCAGCGCCCCAATTGGTATTTGTGGCTACTGGAAGCAGCAGCTTTCATTTCTTTTAGCTGCTCGTTCCAAAGCAATGTAGCCGGGTGTCATTCTGAAAGAAAACCTCTCCAACTACCCCAAATAGCTTAAGTCAGTACTTCCCCAAGTCAAAGATGGGGTGCCCTGAAACACTTCAGAGGCTAAGGTGGAGAGTCAAAAGAGAGCACCATCAAACGAGAGTTGCATTTTCTTCCCCGATGACAGCACAGATGTGCCATTTTAAAAGACCACCAATTACTGGGATTATTAGCACATGCACATATTTTCCTGGGGAGCAAGAACCTTGGTTAGGGTATGAAGTGTTCACCCGTGAAAGAACTAACAAGTTAGACAGCTTCCATTCCTTGTAATGGAACTGGTTTCCTGAGAAAGGAGTACTTGGCTCAACTGCGCCACCACATAACCTCGCTGCAGCTCCTCCTTTTACCACATCATTAACAAAACCTGATACTGGATGGGGATGAATTCATTCTGGAAGAAAACCCTATAGCATATATGCAAACTGAAAGTTCAAACTACGAACTGGGTATGGATCTGTGAGCAGAAGCACAAGTGTTAAGAGGGTGCAATCCTTGAGAAAAGTGAATGTAGACAGATGAGCAAAAGATAGAAGGAAGCTTCCTGTGGACAGACAACGCTTCCAAAGCCAGGGGATGATTTACAAATGTGGTCTGGGACTTTCATTGCTACTTTAGTTCATGTTTCTTAAAATGATTCTTATTTTTATGCACATTAGTGATTTGCCTGCATGTATACCTATATAAGAATATCAGATCTACTAGAGCTGGAATCAGTTAGTTGTGAGCTGCCATGTGGTTGCTGGGAATTGAACTCAGGACCTCTGGAAGGGCAGTCGGTGCTCTTAATTGCTGAGCCATCTCTCCAGTCTCAGTTCATGTTTTCAAAATACAGATATCCTGAATACCTAGGAATCCAATAATTACTTGAGAACCACCTCAAGTTATATAAAGAAATTAGAACAAGTCAGTAGACCAATTAAATCTGATCTTTTTCTCCATACTGGAGACAAAATCCAAACCTCACACACACCGTAGGTGAGCACTCTGTCACTGAGCCACACTCCCAGCCTGGGTTGAATTTCTACCCAGATAAAGGGGATTTGCATTCAGACTGTGGCGATCTCATTCCGATAAGTAGCCTGCAAGCTCAGTGTTTCCTTAATACAGATGGAGAGACTCCGAATGGATAATTATTCTGGTTAGTGATGCAAGGAATTGGGTGTTAAAATCAAGAGGCAAAGCTCAACTCCAAGACTCATACTATCTGTCCCAGGGAAACAGATCTGACTCTGGAGCTGTGAAGTCCATACCAAGCACTTGGTGATCAGCTCTACAATACTGACTGAACTAACAAAGTCAAAGGTCCCAACCTGTCAACATTCCAGAACTGTATCTCAAGTTACACTTTAGTGGAACTGTTCCTTCACTCAGCAATGGTAAAGGGCAGAGAAGCCAGAGAGGGGCCTCTGAGTAGAGACGGCTGGGAAAGCCCAACAGCCCAGGCTCAACCCCAAGAACTCACGCAGTGGAAGAGCCAACCTCCACACGTTGTCCTCTAGCATCCCGTGTGCCATGGACCCCACTCACACACAAGGAAATGTGGTCTCTAAAGAGTTCCTCGAGACTCTAATTTCTCAGGTGTACTTATCTTGGCGTTTTCTTTTCCTTTTGAGATTTTTTTTTTTAATTTTTATTTTGTGTTTGGATGTTTTGTCTGTACTAAAGGCAGAGAAGCAGGAAATATATGTATTATGTATATATTATATATATACACCATATTTTGAGTGAAGAAACTTTGTTGTGAGCTCTAACAAGGAGAGAGGGAATCAGAGAAGAGGATACCTTGAATCAGACCTTGCAAAGTTTATATTAAAACCTGAAAGAACAATCCAGGAAGAATAGACGAAGATTTGGAGATTACAGTGGAACAAGCAGCCCAGCTCCTGCCAACAGTGAAAGGTGATCAGTTCAGTTATAGGTATAAAAGGAGCCAAGTAGATATGTACGTCAATACAATTTGGAGGTACCAAGTTGAAAAAAAATGTATGAAAAAAATCTATGCATATTTTGTGACACTTCTATAGAAGTAGGTTTCCATATGGCTTTTTCAAAAGGCCTTTAAGCAGGGCATGGTGGCATGCACCATTAGTCCCAGCCCTCCAGCCTGTCCTTAAATCAAAACCAGGGGACAGGGGATGATCAGAAAACACCTTTCCATTTCTGTAGTGGGGCTCAGTACCACACATTTATCTCATCTATTATGAGGATTCCAACTGAAGGGCAGTCCTGCCTAGCTCTCCTGACAGCTGAACACTCTAGAAGCATCCTTTCGTGACTACAGAATACTGAGACTGGGAAACTCTATGCAACTCAAAGGGACAAGTGTCCTTTTTTAATTTTGCAAGGCATCTGAAAATTATAAGTGACAATGTACTTACTGTGAAATAACATCAAGATATCCTAACCAGAACTAAAGTTAGGGGGTACACACATACACCCAGACACCCCACATACAGAAAGGGCAAATTTGACCAAACTTGTTTGTCATACGTCATACTAATATGCTGACTTGGTCTCTGCTAAAACAAGTCAGTCACCACTCCAGGAGATCAGGGATTTAGGAAAAGGACTGGATGTGCAAAAGGACGCTGAGAGCAGAAGCAGTCAGCAGAAAGAGTAATGAAACATTTATAATATGGGTAAGACAAGCCATTAAAATGTCACTGTTGGACTGGACAGATGGCTCAGAGGTTACGATCACTAGCTGCTCCTTCAGAGGACCTAGAAGTCAATTCCCAGCACCCACATGGGTCTCTAGCTCCAGTTTCAGGGGGATTTGATGCCCTCTTCTGGCTTCTGAGTGTCCTGCACACTACTGGTGCACAGACCAAACACCCAAACATAAAAAAGATAAAGAAATCTCAAAAGGAAAAAGGAGGATGCCAAAGTAACTACACCCAGAAAACTGGCAGCAAAGTTAACTTTAAATAAACAGGCAAACTGAGAGGGTGAGCTGCACAGGTGGCACACACGGGGTCAGGAGACACATTTAGGGACAGAGGGACGTCCAAATGAAACCACCAGAAGCTCTCTTATACCACTTCAAACACAAGTTCATAACACAGCTTTAATTTGGTCATCTGCAACAATGGCCCATTCTCTTTTTAAATTTTACAATGTTTGAAATTTATTGTCCACTCTCAATCAAGTGGTTAGGACTTTAAAAAGCATACAACCACACCGCAGGACCAATCCCACCAGCAGCTCCTGGCTGTTACACCATTTATCATCCCAAGGGCTTCACTCTGATGTAGCAGTTGATGGCTAAGTCCAGAGGGGTCTGCCATTTGGTTCTGTCTGCAGAGGATGGTATCGTCTGCACAGGGATGCATGAGCTCTACAGCACTGGCATCGCTAGCAGCCATGCAGATGCTGCCATCCTGAGAGAAGCTGTAGAGCCGACTCCCAGGCCTCACTGACCCTCCAAAGAAACATGAGCGTAAAACAGCTGAAAGAAGTCAAGTGGATTACTTTACCCAGCGCTGATCCCCAATGTACAAGAGCAGACATAATAAGTAAGGCATGGTCCACTCAGTCAAACGTCACCTTTAATGTCCTTTGACAAAGAGTACTTCGCTTAAGAAGCCTTGCTATGCAATAAATGACATAATTACCAAAATGTTTAAAAAAACACCCAACTTTTAAAAGTTCCAAATCTCTGATTTATTAGACAGCAGAAAAATATAACAGTTTTAGATAGCAAACATAAACAACAACGGCTTAGGGCAGGAGAATCGTCAGACTACTTACTATACAAGGACACAGAGCCTCCCTACCCCAGACAATCACAGGACAGAGACATTTCTGATCCAATAGAAGACATAGAAATCCACACACTAGACCAAGTGTCCAATGGCTACAAGCAGGCCTTAGGGGAAGCACGTGTTTGTAGGAAGCAGGCAGAGCTTGTCCAGAGAAACCACTTTCACCAGATGATTACGTGGACCTGCAATGAAGAACACAGTTCAAAGATGCTCTTAGACGTCACACTAACTTCTCCCTGGAAATTTTACAAAATAAAAATAAGACTTTTCTCTGTAACAAAAGAATTTTTTTTTAAATACACTATGGGTAAAATAAACTTCTTAAAGGTCCAAGTCCTTCTCAGAGATGCACATTTACAAATAATACACATTAAAAATAACAAGACAACAAAAATACTGGAACTACTTGAAACAGGCCAAGCTAAGTTCGTGTTCTGCTACAAGACATTACAGCTAAATGAATCTCATTCTCACTATAATTTTTTCTTCTTAACCTTTAATCACCAGCGGCTGGGCAACTGCAATGGACATGAGAACTATATAAATGTCAGAGAAATATGTAAACCTCATTAATGTTTCCAAAAATTCATTTAGAGATAGAAACAGGTCCAGATAGATGCCTGTCTAAACGTACTGCAATTACGTTACAATGACTTTCCCAAATGCACAGATACGCTCTGCCTTTTCTCAGCTCATTACTGACTCAAACAATTTGCCCTTCTGGGATCAATTGTTTGCTAATAAATAATTGTTTACAGTCACAAGATGATGTTAGGAGCTTTTCTTATTAGTTTTCCTTCTGCAGTCTAATAAGATTGAAAACTAGCTGATTCCCGCGAGTCTAACCTTAACCTCGCTTTGTTTAGCAGCCCAGGAAATGATGAACCATCTGCTTCAGAAAATAATGGACAGCCAAGAGGAAATATTGTTTAATTGTAGATTAACCTCCTCATGAGGCAGTCTGAAGCAGCTTTCGAATTACCAACTATCACCAGCAAAGAAGGCAATGGCTCCAGAGCCTTTTCCTCCCCCATTTAAGGACAGAAAGAACACAAAGAGATTTAGATAACTCCTATTTACAAACACTTATTTCCACAGCAGAAACAAAAACCAAGGTCAAAACTGATTCTCAAAAGTGCAGCCATGCTCTGATTTGCCCAAATACCTTTAATGTAAGCAAACCATCAAACCAGCTTGTGCACTTATGTTTTCATTTAAAAAAAAAAAATTAAAATAAAAACCTCTTTTCCATTATTTTCAGGTTCTATAAATTAAAAAAAAAAATCAAAATTAATATTTCCCTGGTTTCTTTATTAATAGTTATGAATCTACCACTGGGAGAACCAATTGCTTTATTATCATCAACATGGTGTTTAAGAACATGAAATCTTGTCAAGAACAAGGTGACCTACAAGTTCAAAAAAAAAAGATTAAAATGGCCAGCCAGGACAAGAACTATCAAATGCAAGCGCAGTCCTTCCCAGCAGGCTCCACACTCTAAAACTCCACACACTGTAAAAGCACAAACATTTCTCCTGGTTAAACGGCTCTCCTGCTACAGAGGCCCAACCAATTTAGCAAGGGGACTTCAGAACATGACGAAGTCCCATACACCTTTATTTATCCCACAAATATTCACCCAGAATTTCCTTGCAGGGCCTGAGAACAGAGTGAGGGGCAGGACAAGCCACGTGGGGTAGGTGCTGCGTGGGGTAGGTGCTGCGTGGGGTAGGTGCTGCGTGGGGTAGGTGCTGCGTGGGGTAGGTGCTGTGTGGGGTAGGTGCTGTGTGGGGTAAGCTGTGCCTAAGCCTCGGCATTCTCAGGTCACTGGGTGAAAGGCGGGCCTTGCAGACAGCACTCAGAACCCACAGCCTACACCTACACCTACTGAACATGTCAAAAGGAAGTAAATTTACTATGCTAGGGGAGGCCATATTATTGTGGGTTTCCAGTGAGACCCAAAGGAAAATTCACTTCTGGAAATATTTCAGAAACAATTGCTGAAGAAGGAAGATTTTTTTTTTTTTTTGGCAGTTCAAATACTTAAATATCTTAAATATAATTTACTAAAATAAATTATTCTTGAATTCCTCAACTTAATTTTGAAGCAATGAGGTAGTAGGAACTCCACAGATTCAAATAATAGAGCCTATTCAAGAAGAACGAGAGCTTGACATTCTTCTCTACAAAACAACTGGGCACAATTTTATCCATCAGACGTCTATCAACCTACGGATATTGAAAGCTTGGGAGAACAAGATAAAATCAACTCCAGCCCTACAGTCAGCTGTAATATCGGGCAGGCATCAACAATGCTATTCATGAATTTAGAAAAATTAATAAGTCCTGGGTTGAATGCAAGAAAAGGCTTCAATCCAGGTGAAGCCTACTCACTTGGGCTTTGTTTCTGCATCTGTCACTTGTCGAATGAAGATACCATCTTCAGGATGCTCTGTGTCATCCATTTCATACATATATGACGATGCTATTGCAAGCGTAGTTCCGTCATTACTGAAGGCAAGGGAAGCGATGCTGGTGGGGTATCGATGGAACTGGCACAGGCGCTTTTTGTTAAATGGATCCCAAATATTTACAAATCCATCAGAACCACCTACAAGTGATATAAATAGTTAAAATGGCTCTTTGTATCAGAGTCTTCATGCTGTCAAAGCAAACAACAATCTCTCAGGATGCTGAGCATAAACAGTACACAATCTTAAAACTGAGCTCAGGCCTGTGTGTCGCACTTCACCTGTGGCAAACGTGTTGTGGATATTGTGAAAGGAGATGGCATTGACTGGGTAAATCTGCTCAATGTTGTTCTCCTTTAGCCTGTGACACTTGAAGGCGTACTTCTTCTTCTGAACCTCGGGGCTCGGGTCCAAGTATTCCACAGCTACTCGGCCTTCGATGGAGCTCAACACATAACCCTGCCAAGAGAGCAGAGGCCCCAAATGGCAAAACATGCCTTCCAGAGAGCACATGAGATCCTCAATTCAACCCATAAAGATGACTATTTCAGAAATCAAAGTTCAGCCAGGTTTACAAGGACTGTGCTGTACTGACAGACACGATGCCTCTATAACTAGCTAAGAGCATCAAGCACAGCTAAAGGCACCTTACCAGCTTTGTGAGAAATGCTGTCACCCTCGATTGCTTGCTCCACACTATCAGTACCTAATCAGTGCAACCAAAAATGACTTGTTTTGTCAAATCTAAACAAAACATTTTAAATTTTAGTATCCTCTGTCTCCAGACCTGAAGGGGACTCCAAACTGTTCCCTCAGCTAAATCCTCCTCTCTGTCTTTAACTCTCTAGAGCATGTCTCCCCTCACTGGGAGGAAGGACCAGTAACCCGTTCCATCCTAGCTGGCCAACCTCTTGCTTTTGCTACAGTGCTTGCCTAAACCAGACTGTGAGGAGCCATCAAGAGTGCTTCATGTTCTCATCAAATAACAACATGTTTTTAAAACGATAATGCAATGAATTTGGAATTTATGCTTTTTACATCTTTACATTTTGGTCAAGATGTTTAAAGTAAGTTATTCCCACAAACTGCTTATAGAAAATTAATTCAATAAAATCTATTTTTAACTTATTTATTATGTATGTGCATGTGTGTCTGCTTGTGTGTGTGTGTGTGTGTGTGCGCGCGCGCACGCGTGCGCGCACACGCACGCATGCAGGCAGGCACTTGTGTGTGAGGTTAGAGGACAACTTGCAGGAGTCAATTCTCTCCTTCCACCATGTGACCCCAGGGACAGAACTCGGGGCATCAGGTTTGGCAGCAAGCATTTTTGCCCACTGAGTTGTCTCCATTTATTTATTTATTTTTTTAATAAAAATATAATTTTAAGCATACATTATAAAAGCAAAGATAAACCTATAGGAAAAGGTAAATATAAAGAGACAAAAACATTTTTTGTAACGCAAGCATGTTTTAATCACATTTAATTTAAACCTGCAAGTTTCATTGACCAGAGCTCCTTGTCTTCAAGGATCAGCACTCGAGGTTCACGGTGAGACAAAGGATGAAGAGAACTGAGAACTGACTTCCTGCTTTGTACTCCACAGCAGCTAAAGGACAGCCCTCATTCCAAATGCATCTACTGCTTTAAGTGAACTTCTCCTCTTTTAAAAAAAATTCCTACAGCAGCTTACCTCACAACCAACTGCCCTGGCAGTTTTTGGGACAGTCTCACTTTACAACCTATGATGGCCTTGAACTCACAATCTCCCTGCTTCAGACTCCTAAGTGCTAGACTTCTAAGAGTACGCCCCAGGGCTCGCCTCTCCTTACAGCATTGAGGACTGCTAATGAAAGCAAGCCTACTAATCTTTTTAGTGATGCTGGAAGGAGACTCACTCAGTATATCATATAAGACATGGCCTGATCTAAGTATTGCTATTTTTAAAAAGATTTAAAAAAAGAAAAAGAAAATCAAAGCTCTGTTGTTACACGAGAGAAATAACTAATATTACAAAAAGCAAATTCTATAAACCTCAATTTCCAAACTTAAGCTCTGATAGGAAATTGAAGTACATTTGAACACTGAAACTAACTGCATGTTCATTAAATAGTCCATACCAAAATTAACAATAAGACCTATGGAAAACACTTGACCTCTGGAACATCAACATCTTCCCTAAAATGTGGGATTAACTTATTCCTGCAATTTACAGTTGTCTTAAAAAGAGTATTAAGAGCACATACAGTTTTAAAAGATTACAGAAAGTAAATACAGTTGTCTTTAGAGGGTCAGAGAAAGCAAACCTAAAAGTCACCACGACTTTGAAATTCCAGGCAAGTGGGGAGGGGGGGGCGTAGGAGGGGTGGGCACCTGCTTGTTCGGGAATGCTCGGATGCAGCGGGTCTGGTACTTCAGGCTGGACTCCCTGCGTTGCTGCACGTAGCCCATGTTCCTCAAGTCCCACACCAGCACTCTGCGGCCTGCTGTGCCCACAATCAGCCTGTCCCCAGACACTGACAGGGTGTAGACCTTTTAGGAAACAGTAAAACTCGATCATCATCATCATCTACTTCCTGAAAATGGCATCTGCTCCTAAAGGCCACCTAATCCGAAAGCCACAGAAAATCAGATCAGGTGTCAGCCTTAGACATTTAGTGAAGTGCCTCAGATAAACTAGCATCCCCAGAGCTTCGCTAAGTATAAATACAACTCAATTAAGCTTGTAGACATGTCTAACAATGAAATGCTCTCCATTACAACATTTCCCCCCAAATGTCTTGCTTCATTTAAGATAAAAGTTATTAAACCCACTCCAAACAGGACAATGAAGTCAAAACATCTTTCAGAGAGCTTCTGGCTTTTTGTAAAAGAATCATTTTCATTTTTTTTCTATGACCAGGCCAGCTTTTCAAAGATTTCACTTGGCAACTCTAAAACTCTTGGCATTTCCCAGCTGTTTCCTTGAGGGAAAGGCCTTCCTGGGAAGAGCAAAGAGGGCATCACCAACAGGCTGTCTCGTGACTTTGCAAGCCACAAACTCAAAAGGCAAGGCAAGGAGAGCTGCCTTGCATGCTCTGACGTCAGTCAGGTTCCACATTCCAAAAGGAAGCTCACTGTTAGGGAATGAAAAAAAAAAAAAAAACCTAAAAAGCATTTTATTTCCTGAAAGTATCTATTTCCCCCCCCCTCATAATGCCTCTTCTACAATATTTAAGTTTCCACAAAAAAATTCCTTTATAAAAATCATAAATGTCCTGCAAGCAGAACTTGTTGGCTTACTTGCAAATAAGATGCTATGCAGACACCAGACGGAGCAAATTCATGAAAAAGCAACAGAAAGTGTCTTCCTAATGAGGGTCATTTCTTTAAAAATCTAGACTTGAGGTCTATAACCAAGGTTACTGCTGATTTTCAACTCAGCAGGATTACTATTATGTAGAGGATACAAAATATGGTAAGGCTTCACTTATATAGCTGATGATCACATGTATGTTAACTTCAGACCACCAGCCAAAGAAGCAGGCTAGGTCATAACATGCAAACAGTAGCCACTACAATCTGACTTTATAAAGTTCAACAACTAAAGCAAGTGAGGGAAAAATAATTTGAAAAACTGAAATAGTAAGCCGGGCAGTGGTGGCGCATGCCTTTAATCCCAGCATTTGGGAGGCAGAGGCAGGCGGATTTCTGAGTTCGAGGCCAGCCTGGTCTACAGAGTGAGTTCCAGGACAGCCAGGGCTACACAGAGAAACCCTGTCTCAAAAAAACCAAAAAAAAAAAAAAAAAAAAAGTAAATGATTGCATATGTAAATATGAATACTGTAATATGTTTATGCAGAAGGCCAATGTCTTCCAAAAAGAAAAAAGAAAAAAAGAAAATGAATTTAAGATATATGAAGTACTAAACTTAAAAAATAAGCCAGAAAAAGATCAATTTATAGTGGCACAACTGTATCCAGAATTTTACCTTAAATCCTTCCTATACAGGTGACACACAAGCTTCTACAGCTGCTTTCTCTCCATACTGATCATAAATCAGGGAAACCACTGTCATACTACTGACTGGGTGTATACATTTATCAAAGAAAGTAGTAAAAAAGGTGACATAATGAACTTCGCTGAACCAGTAAGCAGCTTGCTTCAGTGTGGCTGTCCATTAAATGATATTCTGTCAGCAATTTATCACAGTTCTTAACATGCTACATACAACCATAAATCAAAACTAGAAACAATGCAATTATTTTATTCTGAACAAAGGTCTTGCCAAGAGTAGCGTCGACTGTGACGGGACAAAAAAGAATGGCTCTTTGAATTCACTGCCATATGTAATGACAGCCAACAGGGCCGAACAGTATATGTACACGAAGGGAATGGACTCAAGTGAAGAATACTTGAAACTGCTAAAACAATCCATCTTTTAAATTAACTACTACTTGATAAAAGTTTGGTGAGGATTCAGCCGAAGTATGTTTGTGAATAGATTGAGAAGTCACAATACACCAAAGCTGGTTTTAAAAAGCTCCACTCACAGGGGGAAGATTCAGTTTTCTCCAGGCACAAGACCCCTGGGAGGTTATCCAGCCTAAGTGGTCAGCCAGAAACACATGGATAAACAACCAACACCAAATGGAGGCAGTAGCTTGTGTGTGTTTACACGTGTGCACATGTATAAAACAATCACATGGGAGAGGCCAGGAACCTGAGTGAATGGAGAAAGTCAAAAGGGAAAGGCGTAAACACAGAGTGCTCACCCATGAGATTCTCAAAAAAAAAAAAAAAAAAATTACAGGAATCATAGATGTAAATGGTTTTATAATTCAAAGGTAGAGACCGCCAAGCTGGATTGAAAAAAGGTAAGACCTAACTATGGTGCTCTCTGTAGGAAATGTAATTTAGATTAAAAAAAAAAAAAAGCCCATGTGACATACAGAAAAAAGGATGAGTAACAGGAATGTAGCTCAGGCAGAGAGCTCACCTCGACTGTACACATTACACACCATTTACTACAAGCCTTCAAACTACATCTGTCAGCATTTAAATACACACACAGCAGTAAAAGCCAGAAAACACAGCTCTCTCTCTAAAGTTGAAATGATTCCCTTTTCATTCTCAACTGTCAATTCAAATGGAACCTCAAGTCACAGCTGAAAATGAGTCATGTTTCACCCCATCTTCTGGTTCCGGTGTCAGACCAAACTTAAGTCTCTGTAAACGGCTTCTATGAAATGGCAGTGAGTTAGCTCTTGGACCCAAAGCATTAACAATAATGGACTGAGGAGTTGAAGTTCCTGCTCTCCACCCCAACTTTAACAACTGACAGAAAAAGATGACCAAAATTTAAAAGTTAATTCCCTTCACATTAAAGCATTTCTCTGTAGTTAGGTTTCTAAAACAGATTGCCAATTCTTAACCAATTCAACAGCCTATTCATCAACCATCAAACCCCTGGTGCATATGAAAACCCTACCTTTTCCGGCTGGGAGAATGTCCCAGCATTACAAGGAGTTCTGGGATCCCACAGCTTAACTGTCTGATCCCAACTTCCAGTGACCATCACGTTCACTTCTGGACAGTATTCAACACATCTGATAGGGGCATCATGAGTTCCAACAAGATTTTCTATTGCAAAGAAAAGATAAAAAGAACACAGCCAGCTTTACTCTCTCATAGGATACCTCGAGTGAGCCCATGGGACAGTCGGCTGAAATGAATTCGTCTCCGTCCCTCCACAGAGATGTCTGCATGCAAAGCAACCGCTCCATGACTACAAAGTTACCCATTCCTCTCTAATTCACTTCATATTGCACAGGTTAGTTAATTCACTAGCAGGAAAACAGCACAGCTGCCTTGAATTTCGAACTGTATTAAGATGGCACATGGATTAACTTGATCCTAGGTTTTGTAAGAAAACTGATTTTTAACACTATACCTTTGTTTGTATCTGTGCATGCTTGGTACACTGGAGGTGCTCCAGATACACTGGAGGTGCTCCAGAAATACTTGTTGAATGAACTAAGAGTGGAGATCTCTGGCTTCCTGCACCCTGACAACACTTATCTTCTCATTAAGCCAATACTAGTAAGAAATGGTTACAGGATTTGAAGGCTCAGAGGAGTCTTTCAATTAATTCACTTGCTTCTCGTGGTAGGGTCCAATTTCTGCTACATAATTTCTTTCTTGTCAATTTCAACCTTCTCATTTGCTCATTCAGTAAACATCTATTATATACCTACTATGTGCCAAAGCATATGTGACATACAGAAAAAAGGATGAGTAACAGGACTGGGAATGTAGCTCAGGCAGAGAGCTCACCTCATTTGCACATATTACACATAAAAAGTTACTTTTGTACAGATGCCTCTTCCAATAAAACACCATTCTTTTTCTCCTAGAAACAGAGTCTTACGTAGCCACGGCTGGCCTTGAACTTCTTATCCTCCTGCCTCCCCTTTCCAAGTGCTGGGATTCCAGGAACAGCATCCCACCTAGCTCAGACATGCTTCTCAGTCCACCTTCATTGCTCAAGTTAGCTTCTCTGTAGCCTCATGCCTACGCCCCGCCACCTCCCTCAAGTATACCTATGTCCAATATAGGGCAGGCAGGCAAACAAAGCTCAGAGTGCTTTGCACATCTTGGGTTCCATTCCAAATTCTGCCACAGTGAAACCATACAACACTTAACAACTACTTTTACTCAGCCAACTGAAATACATTCTCCTGCACTAAGATAAATATGACCAGGCTACCAGGCTTCATTTTTAAAACGTACCTTTTTATTAGTCTGTGAAAAGACCGCCCTAAAATATCAAACTGTCCTAAGAAATCCTGACAAATCAAACCATGAATCCAGTCCACTGCTTAAGACTTCTAATAGTGATGGTCAAATGCTCAAGTGATGCTTCTAGTAAACACTTAGGACAGTGCTCAAAGGGGGCCTGACTGCAAAATACATGCTTCATGTGTGGTAACTTGTTCCAATTTTAAAAGTCTATTTAATCAAAACCATGTTTCACCTTCACATAAGTACTGAAAACAACTACTCTTCCTAAATAAGCATTTCTACACTAATATACTTTTAAAGAAAAACTGGTAAAATGTAGCCATAGTAATACCTTGATCAGTATTCAAATCATGCATTTTCAGTTGATGATCTAATCCTCCACTCCAGGCATGCGTTGGATCCTACAAAGCAAAATTTGAGTTTGATTTTTTTTTTTTTTTAAATCTTTTTTGAGACACTCTGTAGCCCTGGCTGGCCTTAAAACTCAAGAGATCTGCCTGTCTCTACCTCTGGGATTAAACATCAACCCCTCAACATCGCCCCCCCCCCCCCCAAATTGTGAGCCATTTCAAAGTTACAAAGCTTTAGCAAGCATTTTCAAAATTACTATTTCTACAGCCAATTGTTATGTCCAGTGTGAGAGAAACTAAGAAAGAAACAAAAGTGCAAGTAAGTGATCGATAAAAGGAAGCAAATACGAGGCAGCTTTATCAAGATCGACACCAGGAGTTAAGGCTAAATTAGACGACATTCATTACTTTTAAAAGGATAGTTAAATCCGTCTTGCTGCTAAATTCAAACAATTACCTATGTCCAGAAAGTTTACTCAAGTCTGAACTTACAAAGGGAGATTGAAATTACCATGAGAGGAGAAATAAAAACAAACCATTGTAGTTAGGCTCAATGCCAGGCAAAGGGAAGCATTCCCGAGTAGTTATGAACTGTCAGAATACTCAAACCGTGTATGGGATGCTACTGGCAACGCCTAGGACATCTCAGTAGTAAAGGGACAGGAGCAGAAACTGAATCCACCTACGTAGAAGGCGCAGTCCAGGACAGCACCAGTGTGCTGATACTTGAGCCTCATGGAATTGGCGGGCACGTCGTAGAGGCGCACAGACGTATCCCAGGAGGAGACGAGGAGGAACTGGGAGGTGTTGGGGCTGAACTTGACCGAGGAGATGCCATCCTCCGGTGGCTGGTTCAGCTTGAATTCGTTCGAACCGGTCATCTGTACAACAAACGCTAAGTCTGAGTCTCTTTTACCGGAGCAACGGAGGCCGGCCAGGGCCTGCGCCTGCGCGGCACGCGGGTCCCCCTTGATCCAGGCCGGCGGCCAACCCGCTTCCGCCGAGCTCCACCCGGCCTGGCCTCCTTCCTTGCCCGCAGATCCCCAAATAAAACACAATGGAACTCGACCGGACCCCCCTGTGCATTGACGCGCCAGTCGCAGGCCACGGATCCCGCTCCGCCCGCCCTCGCCCGAACCTCTACCTCGTGTCCGCCTAAGCAACGTTTCTGCACCGGCCACTACCGATCCGATTCCCTCCGAGCACTCGCAAGCAAGGCGGAGGAGGCGGAGAGGAAGCTTCGGAGCAGGCCTATCATTGGCTTATTTCGAATGCCAACGGCTCGATCTCGGCAGTTGATTGGTCTGACCTACTGCCTGGCTCATTCATCCTGTTCCGGCTCAAAGGGAAGCCGCGTTTTTTCCGTTCACCGGGTCTCTTTAGTACCATCACGCCGAGGTTACGTCGCAGGAGCTGCGGAGGGAAAACTACAACTCCCAAGGATGCCCAGGTCATGAAGGCGTTCACGCCCGCCCACAATTGTACGGTGCATGCTGGGAGTTGTAGTCTCCCTGGAGCTGCCTTCCTGACCATCCACAGACTAGGAGACCGAAAAGATGTTTCATGCAAGCAGTAGTTGTGGCATCCTTCTCTATCCCTCAGACACAGAATTTCATTTTAGTTGATAACTACTATAGAGCTAAATTAATATTTTATTTCTGGCCATGCATATACCCTTGGAATTCATCCAGACCCCTCATATTGAAGGATAGTTTCTAATTTCAAAGGCACTATTTGCTTTCATTTTGCCGGGTTTTCAATCTGTGAACTAGAGTCTCATTTCCCTTGAGTTCTAGTGATCTTATACGGGAGAGCCCTCATTTCTATCGTTTTATCTCTCCACAGTTTTCAAAGACCTGAGTGTCAGGCCTGGTAAGCAGCTCTGGGAATACGGATTCAATAAAACTACCCCTTGCTTTAGAAGAGCATCGCATCCAGAAGGGTGAATATAATAGGACACAAATATTTCCAATCTTTAAAGCTCAGCCAGAATCTTTTAGGAATGTTCGTCATAGGACCTAGCATTGTGGCTCTCCTCCCTTCTTCCACATTACTCTGCCATATCATGGGAGTTTCAGGCTCAGTTTGCTGCATTTTCTGTTTCTAGAATCCTCTAAAAATATGAAAATCAAAAGGCTGTTTTGGTTTTGTGAAAGAAAAGCAGTGCTTGGGGGCTGGAGAGATGGCTCAGCGGGTAAGAGCACTGACTGCTCTTCCAGAGGTCCTGAGTTCAATTCCCAGCAACCACATGGTGGCTCACAACCATCTGTAATGGGATCTGATTCCCTCGTCTTGTGTGTCTGAAGATAGCTACAGTGTATTCACATACAGAAAATGAATAAATAAATATATTTAAAAGAAAAGAAAAGCAGTGCTTGACAAACAACACAGTGACTGGCATACTGACATACAAAATGTTACTCAAAGTTTCTATTTAATCTTTGCTATGACTTCTTTTTCTCTGCCCCATCTTTTTGAGACAATCTCTTTTATTTTGAAATTGTTGCATGAAGTAGGAAGTTGTCTCTAGTTTTAAACTACTTAACTTTTAAAGTACATTAAAAAAACAAATTGATCTTATGTGTGCACAGACTCTGAACTAAATGCACAAAAGATTCCTAACAATACACACATAAACACACACACACACACACACACACACACACCCCAGCCTTTTGTCCTCATAATGGTTATTATGGCTAAAATATTCAGGTTGTCTTCTCTCTCCAAATAGTTCTAGTATTTGGTTCTTTCTCTCTCTTCTCTTTCAACAAATCAATGGCCAAGTTCAATTTTTTTAATGCATTGAGTTGTTTTGCATTCTAAGTTTAGCAAAAATAATTTTACTTCTTGACTTATTTGGTTCTCTTCCCCAGTTGTTTATTTAATTCTATTAGTGTTTCCAGATTCTGAGCATAAATTACCTGCTAATAAAATCTAAGCATATTTCATTATCCCATGTGTGTATGATTCAGGCCCCTCTGGCAGTGCACTTGCAGCCCAACTCTACTTGAGTTTTAAGAAACGTCAATCTTTTAAATCAAGTTTAGAGCCTGAAAAGAGATGGACTATTTTGCTGATTATTCAAATGAATTGATAGACTTGAGATACGAAATCTGGCCACAGTAGAGTCTTGACCATTTTACAACACAAATGTAAAGTGTGTGTGTGTGTGTGTGTGTGTGTGTGTGTGTGTGTAATATTCAGTTACCTGTTGCAGTGGTAAGTCGCCTGTCACAGCTAATGTCTGGGTAAGTAAAAAGAGTCCAATATATACCACATGACAACTGGGGAAATGGTCATTCACTAAAATATTGCGGGGGAAACTCAAGTCATTAGTGCCGACAGTGATAGGAGGAGGAGGTCACTACCTATAGAAAAAACCATCTTGAAGCAAATATGGTGACCCAATACTGTTAAGTCCATCATTGAATTGTAATCTACTGAAATGCAGGTCAAAAGCATCTGAATGGAATATGTCTTTACAAGACATTCCTCTGAAATAATGTGGTTGTTTCTGGGTGGAATATTCAAAGAATGCTGTCAGGGAAAGAATGCAAATTGGTTATCTAGAATGACAACTTCAGTGACATAAAATACACATATTAAATAAGCAATTGAAAACACATATTTAATAAATAAGAAGATAACTGATAGGCCTTTTTGTGTTCTCCTTTGGACACACACACACACACACATACACCCAATTTAGTGTAGGTTCTTAGCACGTGTTGGGACCTCAACAAATATTTATTGTGGTGAGCACAGCTAAAATAAAATAAATGCAAGCGAACCAACCTAGTATTGTCGGGTGCATTCTTGAGTAGCATCCATCTGACGTCATCTTGGAGGAGTCGCAGGTTTTATAAAATATAATGTGATAAGAAGAAAATAGGCAAAATCAGAGCAAATCTCTTCTGCCAGGCATCTTTCACGGAACGATATGAGTCGTGTAAGCGTTTACATTCTGAGAATTTCTACAAAATGCAAGTCAATTTGATGCCTCTTGGCACAAAAAGACAGGTTCCTTAGGCACCGGGTTTTCTTCTGAAGAAAGAAATAGGGCCTTGGCACTGCAGACTCCTAGCTCCTTGTACCCCGGTTAACCACTGAGGGAAGGCGGGCCGGACCTAATAACTCGACCTGAGGCCTCCTCCAAGCTCCAGACCCATTTCTGACGTTTAACGAGGAACAGGTGGATGCTATTAAAACGTAGAGAAAGTACAGTGCTGTGATTTGCATGAGCCTGGCGCTGCAGTTCTCTGGGTGCAGCGCCTCCCTAGCCCTGCATGAAGGCAGGCAGCTGGGCACTGCAATCCTCAGGGCTCAGTTCAGAAGCAGCTGCTGCGTGTTAGCCAGTGATCCGACCGCTTGGTCACTCACAGTGCAAATTTAACAACTACAAAAAGAACGTAGGGAAGCCCCTGTGTCACCTGCTCAATGACTCCCTCCAACGAAATCTGACCCTTAGGTATCACTTCCCGCTCTGCGCAGAACTCGAAACTGTGTCACCAGCGGGAGAACCCTGCGAGGGCTGCAAGCCGGTCGGGTGGTGCTCTGGACTCCAAAGCGGACGCTTTCTCACACCCTACGGTGTTTACTCCGCGCAGGAGGAACCCAAGAGCACCTAGAGCTCCAGCCGTTCGGGGCGTGCCCAGCTTTCGTCCAGCCCTCCCCCCACCCCCATCCCCACCCCCAAAAAAAAACCGGATCCCAGTAGCAGGGGGATGTTCATCTCCTTGCTTGGCTCCTTCCCAGAGGCAAACTCAGTCAGCAGCCAGGTTCCTGGCTTTGTCTTTCGCGGTGCTGGGCTCCGGATCTAGATTCCATCTCGGAGTGCACCCGAACCCACACACCTGGGTCGTGGAAAATAAGCTTTTCCTGTAAGCAGCTCCAGTCAGTGCTGCCTGGGCAGCCCCCAATACCCGGACCTTTAACCTCTGAGCCCAACCCCACCCACACGTGGTGAGAGCAGGACCTTGGGGGCAGAGGGAGGAGACCGAATCTTGCACTCTCTGGCGCTAAAAATCCAGAAACTCCTCTGCGCGCTGTCTCTTGGGACAATTATCCCCTCCAAAGTTAGCAACCATGTTTAAAACGTTTTATTTTTTCTCTTTAAAAATATTTACAGATCTGTACTCTCCTCGTTTCGCCCCACCCACCCTCAAGATAAAGGGAATAAAAAGAAGTGATTAGTTCAGGGACCAAAACCCTAGTTGGCTCGGCTCTGCTGAGCATGTGTCCTTGCAAACTATCTATATACAGATGTATATATGAGAGAAAGACTACCTGGTTTTGTTGGTGGTTTTCTGATGTTTTTTCTTGCTACGGGTCAAAACCGACCTAATCAAAACCCCCCTTCCCACCACCGCCCGAGAATCTCCCCTTCCAAAATAGTTTTCAAATGCGTTGTAGGTTTGGTTTTGTGTAGAAAGCAGGTGCTCTGGCATGAGGAATGCAGATAAATACTCAAAACAAAACAAAACAAAAAGTAGGGAAGAGGCCATAAATAAGACATAACGAATACACATGGTGTATTTCTTAATATTTGTGGACACGAGCCGCTCTACTCCGGAGCCCTGGGAAGGATCTCGACCGCGCTGGGCTCTGCCGGCGGCTGCAGGCGACCAGGGCGCCCGGGGAGCCCAAGGGCGAGCGTGTCAGTAGTCAAGCTTGTTGTACAGGTTGTAGAGCGGTAAGGCCGAGAGATTGCTGCTGGGGTAATAGAGCGGAGCCGGGAAGGTGAGAGAGCGCGGCACCGGCACTCGCAGCAGCGAACTGTCCCGAAACACCAGCGGCATGCCCACGAGAGTCTGCGCCGACGCGTGTGCCATGTTGGCCGCCTCCAGCTCGGCCGAGAGCTGCCGCTTCCACTTGTTGCGGCGATTCTGGAACCAAGTCTTAACCTGGGTCTCGGTGAGCTGCAGGCTGGAAGCGAGGCAAGCGCGCTCCGAGCTGCTCAGGTAGCGTTTCATGTCGAAGGTGGACTCCAGCTGATACACTTGGCTGCGGGAGAAGACGGTGCGCGTCTTCTTCTTGGCCGCTCCGGCTTGGCGCTCCGCACCGCCGTCCCGTGGCCGCTCTGGGCCCGGAGAAGGCGAGCCCGCCGGCAAGAGCCTCTCCTTCTCTTCCTTAAAGTCCGGGTGAGAAGGAGAAAGGAAAGGCGTGCGCTCCGAGGACGCAGGCCCTGCGCCTCCGCTGCCCTTGGGGGTACCTGAAGAGTGAGCACAAACAGAATGACCATGGAGCTGATACGCCTAGAAAAACTCTCAGCTCTGCCCGGGACAAGGAGGCTGGCTGACGCCTGTATCCCTGACTCCCCTGTTCCTAACCCTTTCCTTTTCTACTACGTTCTGCTAGCGCCCAAAGTCCAGAGCCTCGGCCTCTCAAAGCAACAGAAAAAGGTTCCATAGAATCCAAGCTTGAGGGTCTCCGTTCCCATTCTTATAAAAGTGTAAGTGGTACCAGGGTCTGGGATGGGGACATTAACACCATTTTTTAAAAGGTAATTTTTGTCTTGTGAGAACCGAGCTTTACAAGGTAGCCTCATTTCCCAGGTCGTTTTCTTTGGGAGTCAGGCTAATTTTATACTTAACTCTTTGGCTGTCCTCCGTTAGCTTTTACCTCTCTGAAACTCAGCACTGTCAATCATTTTAGAGTACTAATCACTTCGAGAAGAGATCGAGAGGATGGAAAAGACGGAGAGCCTGCAGGGACTGACAGAACACCCAGACCAGACCTGCAGAACTCGAGGCAGGACAGAAAGTACCCGGCTTGCGGAAACCATTTTGGCTAGCATTGTGTACGGCCCGCAGAGTTCCTGGCCCACTCCCGTTCACCCTCCTTCCAACCCAGTCTTCCTCTTACCGCCCCCAATATTTCTCTACTTCTCCCCAGCGTCGGCCCTCCCGGCCCTTTCGAGAAGGCACCATTGGTGCGGTGCGTAGTCCCCTCCCTTTGGCCTGGACCCCTAGCGGCCCGGCTGTGGCCGGAGGATGCCCTGCTCCGAGTCTCCCACAATCACACACCGCGTCGGCTCACGCTCACTTGGGGCCAGCCTCCCGACCTGCAATCCTTACCCAGGCAAGGGAAAGGGATGGGGGGATGGTGCTTAGGGCTTGGCTCCTTAGGACCGTGCGGATCTGGGCAGAAGCAAGCCGGAGCCTTCCAGCTTTCCTCCGGCTCCTCCTCCTCCGAGGACACAGACAGGCTGCGTTTCCTGGCTGGCCACCCGGCAGGCTCCCGCGGTGCCTCCGAGGGGCCCCCGCCCAGGATGGACTGGATGGTGAAGCTGGAGACGCCACCGGCCGCCGGACATCCCTTCCCCACATCTTCCTTGCTGCCCATCCTGGGTTCATAAGAAATCGGAGGAAACCAAGAACTCCCTTTAGAGCGGGGCTGGGTGGAAGGTGGTGCGGGCAGGCAGGCGGGGGGGAGGGGCGGGAAGGAAAGCAAGGGGAGGGGGCTACAAGGCTAGCGAGGCGCCCCTTCTGCTCCAGGATGCGCAGGCACCGGACCGCTGCGTGCGGGTCCCTGCCGGCCCGGCTCTGGGTGAGCCCGCCCAGCCCCGGTGCCAATGTCCCTTCCTCGATTGCCAACTCCACCGGTCTCCAGCGACGCGGTGGCTGCGCGGCCTCATTTGCATAGAGGTTACCCGGCCGCGGCCAATCGCAGCGCGGCAGAGCGGCCCCGGAATTTTTTAAAAAGCTGGGGCCGAGCAAGCAGCACCGGGAAGCTCCGGGAGCATGCCTAGTAGCGGACCCGCATCAGCTCTGTCCAGCCCGTAGCTTCTGGGGCTGAAGGCAGCTTAGATTGCAGCCTATATTCCTGGTCTCTACGAGAACAACGCCCGGCGTCGAGCTGGTGGGGCTCTCTCAAATCCAAGATGCTCCCCATAGGCTGCTTGCCACCCTTCCCAACCCTCAACCTCTTCCAGCCTCTTAGGAACTGACAGAGCTCTATGAGTCTTCTCCCGCTGCGTTGGGGATTAACAGTGCGTGTCAGAGAGACGCGGTTCTCGGCTGGGAGACACAGGAGCAAAGAACTTCTACAGCTCTCCACCTACAGACCCCACTGGCTAAAGGGGCCATAGGATTTTGGAAACAGAGTAGCCCCCAGATCTCCCGAGGTTCCGGTTCACATTCCAGCAAACGCCATTTGCACCGAGATAACTTGAACAAGTCTGTTCCCAGTAGAAGCATCCTTGCCCTCTGGCAAACTTCTTAGTGTCGCCTGCCCCCATTCTCCTGTGGTGATGATGTGTCAGCTAGAGGTGGAAAAGCGCCAGAAACCTATGAACTCTCGGAGTGCAGGATAGTTATTTCCTAATCCTTGACCGAATACCACACAGCTCGCCTTCCCACACTGCAACTAAACCCATTTATTTTATTTTGCTGGTAAATATTGGCGGCCTCAAAATGGCTACGTTGCTTCTGGGAGGAAAAGAAGTAGGTAGGTATGGGGACTTTTTAGAATTGAAGAGGATCCTGTCAAACGCAGGCAGGTTGTTTGGGCAAGATATGTAATGTACACTTTCCCCGCCTCGTTTTCCCCATCCCTAAAATTGTTTGAAATGTTGCTTTCCTTTCAGACGTCAAGGTGCAGCTCTATCAAACCTGGCTCTCTCCTTCTTGTGGCCTCTCCCTGAGCCCCGACTCTTGCTTGTTTAATCCCTAGAGCACCTGTTACCTGATCTAGAGTCATCTCAACAAAGCAAGCAAAGGGATTTGAGGCGACAGTTGTCTACACAAGCTTTATGGAAAGAAACGAGGCCCAAGGCGTCCAGCCAAACCCACCCTCTGTGGCTGCAGCCTTAAAGTCCAGGAAACCGTTCCTTAGACATAGGCCAGAAGAACCAAGAGTGAAGAGAGACTGTAGAATCGGTCCCCACAAATGTCCAGGCTAAACCGTGACGGTGCAGTTCCTCGCCTGCACCGCTCCCAGGTTATTGAGTAAAGCGCTTATAATATCATTAGCCTCAGTGAGTTACCGACTGCGGCCCTGCCCGTGGCAGAACTCTCTCTACTTAACTCCTCAAAGGGCTCGTTAATGGGCTAATTGATTAGGGGTCGGTGGCGCAGCCGGGACAGGGGCAGGGGAGGGAGCGGAGGGCCAGGAGGCTGTGCGCCCAGGCCCGGGAGGCTGGCGAGGGGCAGGTGCCGGCCTCCGTCACCGCATTAACCTCTTTAGGGCTCTGCGGCGGGGTCGAGACACATTACAAATGGTCAGCTTTAATCATGGTGTCAGCTCATTAACCCGGAAGGACCTGGCGCTGAAATACAATTTGTGCGTCCTGTTCTGCGCGACCATGGCACAAGCTCCCAAGCCTCATCACAGCGGGTCCAGCGCGCTCCCGCGGAGGTAGAGAGGGAGATTCCGGAAAGAAATGTTCAAACTCATGCACTAACCCTTGGCTTTTCAGAAGCACGCTTATCTGGGCCGTTTCGTCGAAGCTAGAGCCAAATCAATACCACAAGAGGTCTGGCCAATTTGAGAGTCAGAGCCAGCTACACGGATTGAAGGAAAATCATAGTTGAGGAGAAAGTGTTAGTTAAGTCTTTCTGAGCTAGAAAGGAGCTGGTGCTGTGAGCGTGTTGGGGAAGCTACTTTAACCACAGCAAATGTGACTCAGATCTTTCCACCATTGTACAGACGTGGAAACTGAGGCTCTGGAAAATAAGAATTTAGGCCAAGTAGAGAAACAAGCTTGCCGGTCAGTGTTCTTTCCCTGCCACCACTGCGCTCTTGGAGGACGATAGGAAGAGAAGCAGGCGAAAGCTTGAGAAGAGACTTAAGAGTTCAACAACCTCCAGAGAGCCCAGGGCTCAAACAGGTATGGGGGTCAAGCGCCGGTTGAGTTGGCCCCTTTTAAGGCAGGGACTATGAGAGGTGACTTCTGAGATGGGTCTCAGAGCAAAGACCAACAGGGCACATTACTGAAGAGGCAAGTACAAGACCTCTAAACCAGAAACCTATGAAACCTCGTGACCAAACTTCTCTCCGGGCTGATTTGGGACTTCAGAAGGCAACTGTTTGCCTGTCCTGTTCCTCTATTCAAACAGAGGGGGATGCTTGCTTCAAGCCCTTGACCAGCTTTTAAAGACACGCACACTTTCATCTAAACACTTGTTCACCCATACACATTGAACTAGAAAATCACACACAAGAGAGACAAAAGGACACACTCTCCCACACGACATAGAGAATACACTAAGCTAGTTAAGTAAGTGGGGGTGGTGGCTACAAGAGGCTTCAAGGCCTTCCTCTGACTGGTCACCTGTCATCCTCAAGTTCTATTCAATCACAGGGAGGAACTGGAAAGACTAAAATAGGAACACCCCACTTCCTCTTTCAGGTTTCTGGGGACATCTTAGACTTCACCAAGTGTGTACAGAGATAAGGGCCAGAGCCTTTTGAATCCCACACTGCTTTGGTGCCCACCCAGGAAACTTTCAACTACAGTTCTCTCGATCAAGTTGAACAATCCTTCAACTTCGTACTCCCCCACCTGGCCCCACCCACTGAGTCTCCAGATAGCTCCTCCCCTCCCTATGTCTCTCTGTTTAATGGACACCCTAGGAAGTCGCTTTTCAGAATCTTCAAAGGGGCTTGAGTCTCCTCCCCATAAGGATAGGTACAAACCCGGTTCTAAGGAATGATAAACCTTCCCAGACTGAAAGAGCACTTAAAGTTTAGGTCCCGAGATTATGTGGCTGCTCAATATTAAAGCGGCCCAGAGCAAACTTGCGGAGGAGCCTAATAAAAATTGATCCTCTCTGCTCTGCGGCAGTTGGGAAATAGGCTGGCTGAGCCTGGTAATAGTGGAAGAAGGCTCCCTCCGAAATGACAGATGAAGTCATAAACAAGTTTGATCTTGGAATCAAGCTTCGATAAATATTAAACACAGTCTCGCCCCCGCCCCTTTCCACGAGTGGATTATGATATATGGCGCGTCCAAACTTTAAAATAAGGAAATACCAGAGAAAATGATCTCAATAAATTTTCTAAGTATAAACGTTGATTATGTTTCGATTTTCATTCAAGGGCCTCTGCTGTTCGTTCTTTGGTGCAAATGACATCTCACAATAGGCTTTTGGGGAAAAGGGCTCCCTACTTGAAAAAGAGAGCCCCAGAGGTGTACAATTTATGTAATCTGTGGCTGGAAAATGAATTGTGTAATTTATTGGAAAACAGAAAGTCATGAAGATTGGATCAGCATAGCCTAGTCCCGACACCCCCCTCCCACATCCATCAAGTTCCAATTAGAAGCCTAACCAGAGAGCTTTAATGGGTTTCCAATCTAGTAGCCTGATAGACTCATCAATTCCTCTGGGAGAAATTAAGAAAATCGAGCGCCCCTTGGCGACGGAGTGTCATTCCTTTCTGCAACTATATGTCAAATTAAAAACACAATTAAAATTTAAACTGTTTCAATCAAAGGGTGCCCTGCAACCTATGTTTCACTTAATGGAACTTGGATGAAAATCTGATGCTTGTACTCCATCACCGAGGGGGGTGAGGGTGGTGAAGGAACTCTCTTGAGAGAGGATTCTTTCTATTTCTTTAAGACATTAGTGCTGGGGTGAGGGACACCAGGGGACTCTGCCTCACTGCTCCTGACTCAATGATGGGAGTCACTCTTCTCCTACACCTTTACCTCAGCAGCTCGCTTCTCTAGGCATCAGAACCAGAAAGAACTCTTTTGTAACCTCAGTGCCCAGACTTTGCACAGTTTCACCCAGATCCTCATCTCCATAGAATAGTAAGCTAGCATAACCATAACTTGTGAGCACCGCCTTCCTTGGAGGCACCAAGCACAGAAGCAGTGCTATTCTCTCCAGTCATGCCCGGTGATGGGTGAGAGTTTAGAAGGAGTCTCACACAAATCAATAGATTCTGTTGGGACTACTGTTGTAGTCTAGAACCCTACCTCCTTGGCAGCACCCCCTCCCTCCCCCCCCCCCCCCCCCCCCCCCCCCCCACCCCCACCACCGGTGGTTCTCACAATTTTCACAAAAGAAGAGAAATCAAGTGAAGTTCAAATCTCCATCCCACATCCCAGCAGAAAGCACTAGGCAGTGCTCCCCAATACTTACAGCATAGTTATGTCAAGGGGTGCCTCATTCACTCATCTTGTTTGTGTGTTAAAAGGTCAACACCATCTAGCAGGGAAAGCCCCCCCCCCCATGTGTACTCAAATGGGTACACTTTTCAGATGTGTACACATTGGTGGAATAGGTGGCTGGCACTCTAAAAGTCAGAGAGGGCCTGTAAACATTGCCTGGTAGCTGGTAGAGAGTAAGCAGGAGAAAAAAAGGAAGTACTAGGCAGATGGCTCCTTTAAGTCCAAACAAATGTCTGTGTGGGCATAGTCCCCTGGGTCTACCTGGCTGCCTTGGGGATTTCTGTGGCTCTGACCATCCTTGATACCTTCTGATACCATGGCTCAGTTTCCTAGGCACTTTGCAGAATTAGAGTTTGGGCCACTGAAAAGGGATGGTCTCAGTGCAAGTTAAAGTGAAATGAAATGAGGTCTTTGAGTGGTCAAGGGCCCAGCCAGTAAAGGCTAGAACCCTACCCCCACCCCCACCCCACCCAAGGACTCCTGAAGGCAGTTCAGCTATTCCATAGGCTAAGAAAGATGGAAGCAGGGATGCTGGCAGCATAGTCAAAAGGATGTTATATCACCAGAAGCTCCCAGATTGAGGAAACCTAGAGACCATGGTACCTCCCTTCTTCCCCTCTCCCAAGTTGCCCAGTGCAGGATGGCTTCAGAAAAGAGATAAATCTCACCCACCTCTTCACCTCCTTCTCCTTCTCCCCAGCTCCAGTTCTAGTTTCCCAGGCAAGAAGAGGTGGGTGCTCTGGGGCTCCCCCCTTGTAGTCTGTGACTTTGACTTACCAAGGAGACATACCCCCTTAGAAATGAGCACCAGTGGCAGGGGTGCCGTTTATATATCTAGCTGCTGTTTGATGTACACACATCTACTCTATTTACTACCAAATAAAAGAAATACATCTGTGTTGCCAACAGAAACAGTTCACAGACTGGCTCTGAGCTCTCCCAGGGCCTAAAGGCATTCAGAAGTGCTTGGAACTCTGTTGGGACTCCTTATAGTCTTGGCACATAGGAGTAGGAGTGTGAGGGTCCCTGGTCAAAGAGTGGTGACATTAGGCTAGTTTGACTACTTGGCTTGTGATGGAACTCCAGGACCAACCTGCCACATGGGGGAATTTTCAGGTAATGCAACTAAGATGGGTAGGTAGATGCCCCATTCCTGCCTATCTGTGTTATCCATTCTCAGTTCAGCTTAGCCAGGGACCATTGAAGAAAACCAGCCACCTGGGGTCACTTTGAGCAAAGTACATGACTGTGTGTATGCTCTGAGCGATCAGAATGATGCTAAAAACCATGAAGTGTGAGTGGGTGTGTTAGAAACCTTGAGCTACTTGGATCACCATGTGTGTTGTGTCAAATGAGTGTATTCTGTGTTCTTTGCAAATATCCATCTATTTGGTGGCTACTGAAGAAGGTTTCATTGACCAGAACATTGACTGGTGTTGAGATCGATCGGGTGCAGGACTGTAGGTAGGGCAGAAAGAAAGCTTCCAGGTTCCACAATCTGAAGGTGGTACGAGGATAAAATAGGAGGTGCCCACTCAGCATCCTGAAACAGGAGAGTCTAGCTTCCCTGAACTCCCCTAAGGAATGTTCACAGGGATTTCGGGAGGCCTTGTCACTCCTCCCAAAAGTCTTCTTGGTAAAGTGGCTCTTGAAGCTCCTGGGAATCTTTTCCAAAGGTGGGGGAGAAAGACTAAAAATGACAAGACAACCAGCCCCCCCCCCCGTCCTGTACCAAGTTTCTTCTGACAGCAAGGTCCACTGTGCCTCACTCAGAGCAGCACCAGTATTCTGTAATGTCACCAGGCTCCCTCCTCAAATACTGAACATGGGAGAAAACCAGCAGGACCTCAATGGGCTGGAAGGTGGTGTGAGCACCACCATCCTTCTCCAGAGTTGCACTGTGACCCTGGGGGGGAAGAGGTACCAGCCCAGAGTAGCAAAGCTCCCATGAAAGAAAAAAAGTGAAGCCAAGGGGCCTCATACAAAGGATAAACTATGCTTGTGGAGAACCAGTTATGTCTTGACTTTCAGAAGACTGGGTCAGTCAAGAACCGTTTTCTGGAATCCAAACAAATAAAGAAGTATTTTCTTGGCATTTGATAACATCATGCTCTGGCTGTAAAATCTGAGGACATGTTTGCTATTGCAACATTATTTTTAATGAGCTGTTACTGGCCTGTCCTGCCGTTAGTATTGCCAACAGTAAAAGGCATCACTCTGTTTTCAGGCAACACAGGGAACAACATATTTTGACCCCGATATTCTGTTTATTTTTCATTTACGACACATGCCCTCGTTTTTATTCCAAACCAGAGGAAAATAAAGGCAGATCTATCTTCACTCGGGTCCAGGCTAAAATTTTGCCACAAATACGCACACTGGTTTATTTGGGGCCAGTTTTCCATCAACAGAAAACGATAGTTGCGTTTCAGCCACAGTAGAATCAATTGTAGCGATTGAGTTGGAGGAGCTTGGCAGCACAGTAGGAGAAAAGAGTGGGTGGACAGGCGCTCCCCAGTGGTTATGTCCTGCGTATGGCAATGCTCTCTCAAATCTTCTCTGCCTTTGCTTCCTTAGCTCCTCAGCTCCAAAAGAACAGTGCCTGGAATGTGATCAGGACACACACACACACACACACACACACACAGAAATGCTCACATGCACTCAAGGACACACACACCACAGAGCTTGAAGCCATGTAGGCATGCTGAATTGGCAAGGGGCATCTGAATACCTACTTCCCTCTTTCCCTTGAAGATCAGTTCTCCTAAACTGTCTTGGAATGCCTTGCCTCTGGTGCTGAGGACCGAGGGTGAAGTAGCCTGAGGAAAAAAGGCTTCCAGGCACTGGCTAAAACAGGTGGGTCGAGACAGGCTAGCTACCCCTGAGGCAGCTTTGAGAACTGATGAGCACAGAAAGCCTGGTTGGGAGAACAGTCAACTCCAGTCCTTTCTCAGCCACGGACACATCCTTTACAACATGTACACCGGGTGCTTGAGTTTCTCCCAGTTCAGCTGAAACCTCCCTATCTTAAGAAGTGGTAACTCCTTATCTATCTATCTTAAGGACTGCTAGGTTTAATGACCTGCCTCAAGATTCAGCGGAACTCCAAGCTTTGTGCTCCCTTCTTTTCCCCAACACCCCTGGGGACAACCACAGGCACCACAATCTTAGACAGCCGTCTTAGGGATGTTCTGTCCAGAAGCTCTTGAAGGAACCCTGGCTTGAAGAAAGAATGCAAGCTTTAGCTTTTTCTTGGGAAATAACCACCTGCCTTTAAGCTCAGGGTCGTTTTGCTCAGTTTTGCAAGCTAGACATAAACCTGGGTCTTTATGCCCTTCCCATCCGTCATTCTTCCTTGCTCTGAGGAGGGCCTTTCAAACAGCAGAAGATACAGAGGAAAGAACGCCCTTGGTCCTGAACAAAGCGGCCCCTGTCTCCTCTGCCGGCTGGATTATGGGGGCGTGAGTGCAGGTCAGACTTAAAGAGCACAAGAGGCAGTCAGAGGGAGGCAAGGAGAGTTTCCCTGGACACCTGCTGGGGATGGTGGTGGTGGTGGAAAGCATCCAAAGTTACACACTCTGGCAACATGAAAGGCGTATGTTTTTCTTTTTAATTAATTCGATTCCACAACAACATTAAGTGTAACAATATTTTGTGGAGTTTTGTTTTGTTTTCTTAAAAAGGACTGAACTCCCGCAGAGGACAGGGAGGGGTGTGTGGGGGGGAACAGACAAATGGAAACAACAGAACAACAAGTGTAGCCAACAGGGTACCAAAGTAAGGGGCCCTGTGGAGGTGGGGGTGAATTATACAAGAAAACTGTACAGTTATCAAATAAGTTAAGATTCTCCTACGTTGATTGTCCTTCACTTAAAGCGCTCCACTCTGCCTCGCTCACTCCTCGCTACCTACCTTGCTTTCTTCCTTCCCCCCTCTCCTGCTTAATCTTCCCTCTACATTAATGATTATGCTGTGGCAGTGGTGGTCTTTATCCCCACAGAGGAAGGGGCGGGGCTCTAGGGAAATTTTGTACAATATTGCACAGGCCAAAGCACACGGTTGCTGCTAAGTAAAAAAAAAAAAAAATCAGGAGAGGATAAAATGTAATTTTTTTTTCCTACAAAAAGAAAGTGAGAGAGAGAGGGAGAGGCCGAGAGGGAGAGAGGAAACCAATCTCTCAAGCAGGTAATGTAATCATAGTGATATTACCACTAAATAAATGCTAGTGATAAATAAGACCACTGCCACCCAGCCAGATATGAAGCTGTTACAAGTCTGGATTTGAGGCTTTTGTCTTTTCCCTTTAAACATTTTGGTTAGAGAATTCTTCAGTCACAAACTGAAACAAATGGAGTTGACTGCCACAGGTCGGCCAAATGAGGGACTTACCAAGAGGCCGCTCAGATTTTGGAAGGGGGAGGGATAACTGGTTGGGTGTGGGAAAAGATCCACACCCAGAAACCTAGAAATAAAATGAATTCGATATGAATTCTCTCTCTCGGGATTTTGAAAATAGTTTCTCAGAAAAAAATGAATAAATTAAAAAAGTTGAGATTTTTCGCTTATTTTCCTTCTGTAAAAATACACGCCCCCACCCGCACCCCCAGCCACAGCGCAATGGTAATTTAAGGGGAGATCTGAACATTTTTTTTTTTTAAAGAACTTTCAATTGGAAGTTTTGACCTGGTAATTTTGTCGTTCCCCCCAGCCCCACCCCGTTTTCTCTCAATGGTAAGCAAAACCAAAAATAAGAGGAGAAGCGCCTCAAATTCATAGGAATGAATTGCACGAAAATGCGTTGCAAATACTTACAAAATGCTATTGGGGGTAGGGTTGGGAGGCAAGGCAGTGAGCCCAAGGTCGCTGGTCACAGCCCGGCACCCTCGGCCGGGCCCAGTCTCCTCCGGGGTCCCCCCGAAAGGTGGCCGGGTGCTCACTCCCTGTCCCCTCTCCGGTCTCACACCGGCCGTAGCAGGGGCACGGACGAGACCACCGGGTGCGAGTAGTAGACTGGGTGCGGGAAGGTGAGCAGCGGCTGGCTGACCGGCACCGGGGCCCCCGCGGCCGCCGCCGCCCCCTCGGCCGCAGAGTTCTCGTGGTAGAGGATGGGCACGCGCACGATGCGCTGCGCCGCGGCGTGGCTCAGGTTGGCCGCCTCCAGCTCGGCCGCCAGCTGTCGCTTCCACTTGTTGCGGCGATTCTGGAACCAGATCTTGACCTGCGTCTCGGTGAGGTGAAGCGACGCGGCCAGGCCGGCGCGCTCCGAGCTGCTCAGGTAGCGTTTCATGTCGAAGGTGGACTCGAGCTGGAAGACCTGGCTGCGGGAGAAGACGGTGCGCGTCTTCTTTTTGCGGCACGCCGGCTTCTTCTCGGGACTCTCGGCGCCCGTCTTCCAGTCCTCCGAGCCCGGCGGCGTCGCAGTCGCCCCTACTACGGTCGTCCCGGCCGCGCCAGGCACCGCCTCGCCTTCTTTTTTGCCCTCCTCCGAGTCGCTCTCTTCCAGAATGATCTCGTCCGGGCTCTTGGAGTCCAGTTCCTTGTGGTCGGGGTCAGCCTTGAGCAGAGGCTCCGGGGAGTCGCGATCGGTGCCGGACGCAGGGGAGGAGTCTCGCAGGAGGGCCTTCTCCGAGGCTGGGGAGACAGACAAACGGACGCACACACAAGCACAGCGACACAGCCTTGAGCGAGGCGGGGATCTGGGAGCACCAGGCGCACCCCGCACGTTGGCCTCGGGCTCCTGGCCCCGAGCCTCGGTTCTCCCGAGGTCCTCGCGTGTCCCCCGCTGGGCTGCAGTGGGGCAGCAAGACCTAAGATCTCCTCGCCTCTCTAGGACTGGCTAGGCCACGATGGCATCAGGGCCGCTCCTTTTATCTCGCGTCTCCCGTGCCAGGGGCCAACGGAAAAATTCTCCACGGTTAGGGGTCAACCCTGCGTTCCAGGCCTAATCCCCTACCCAGGCCATCCCAAGCTACCCATTCCTGCTGGAGGCCACTTTTCCCGGGAAGCGCAGCGCCCAGGCCTCCAACCCCACCTCTTTTCTCAGCAAGTGGGATTGGATTCCGGGGCCTCGCAGCCAAGCGCGCAGGAAAGATGCGGGCTAGAGGCGGAAGGAAGTTAACCAAAACTGGGGTTTGCAGGTGTCGGGGCATCCCATATCTGCAGTGACACCAGCTCTGGGAGGGGATGGGACCGGCCCATAGGGAAAGAGGGAAGAACGAAAGTTCAAAGAGAGGTCGGTACCTTCTGGTCGCGGGAGGTGGCCGCCGGCGGGGGTCAGGGTGTAGGGGTACCACCAGGCCGGGGAGCGCTCCAGGTAGTGCGCGGGCAGGGCAAACCTCTGCGCTGGGATCTCAAAGCGGGGGAAAGTCAGGTCGCCCACCTGCGAGAGCGCGAAGCCCGCGGCGCCCTCCAGGGCACCTTTGGCTGCGGCGGCGGCCGCGGCGGCCGCGGCGGCGGCGGCCGAGGCCGGCGCAAAGAGCGTTCGTGGGGGCGGCTGAGGCTTCGGGGGCGGCCGGTGATGGTCTCCGTTGAGCAGGTTCCTGATGGAGAACGGGGATTCCTTGGGCGCGGGAGGCTGGGGCGGCGGCTGCGGGGGCGGCGCGCTGGCAGTGCCCGAGGCGTCCGGCCCGGGCTCCGGCATGGTCCCCTGTCCTCCGGGTCCCACGGAGGGCGGGAGCGGGACAGGCGGGCGGCGGGGCGAGCAGGCTAGGGGCCGGAAATCAGACCATAAACGGAACTCAACTACGGGGCTCAAAGTCGGGGGCCGCCCCGGGCGCGAATCGAGCCGCGGGAGGGCGGGGTGGGGACCGGGCCGGGGCGGGCTCGCATGGGGGAGGGGTCCAGAGGGGCGGGGAGCGGACCTGCCTCTGCGCCGAGGGAGCGAGGGGGCCGGGTAGGAGCGGCGGCTCCCCGGGAGGAGGCTGCGAGAGCGTTCCCCGGCTTGGGGATGCGTCAATCCGGCGCCGGATGCTAATGATGAAATCAAAATGTCATCCAAGTTAAATGCGGGGAGTATACGGCGATTGGGCGCGTACAATGGCAAATGGGATTAGGCCGGCCAAGGCGCAGCCGATCCCAGGCCCCGCAGTCGCCTCCTCCACCGCCCCCTCCTCGCCTTCCCTCGGATTTTGGCGCTTTGGCTTCGGGCTATGAGAGCCCGCCTGTTATTGGCTTTATATAGTCCAATTAGGCAGCAAATGAGGACAAACCTATTAGCACAAAAGGATATTGGCTCTCACTAAAGAGGCACTCTGAGAGCTCCCACCAAGCGGGAGGCGCGCGAGGGACCTCAAGAAGGAGACGCCCCCGGCGGGCCGGAGCGCACCGACCTGAGAGAGTCTAGAGCCAGCACCTCCCTCTACCTACCCCCTGCGGCTCGGCCACAGGCGGGCTGCTGTCCGGTCTGCCGGAGGGGGAGGGGCAGAGCAGGCCGGCCCGGGTCACCTCGGGGTTAGCTTCGCTTGCAGTCGCCGCTCTCCCACCCCTCCCGGCCTGGCAGAGGCCAGCTGCCCCCACGCGACTGGAAAGCCTTGGTCGTGCGGGTCCGGGAAGTAGGGCGCCTCCCCGGCCCGGAACGAACTCAGTACTCTCTTTCCCTAAACCTGCTAATCAGGGTGCGGCCAAGAAGAGCTTCCCCGCTCTTCGTCTAGTGGAGAGTCTGCGGGCTCAGGAATCCGCGTAGCCTTGGCCTTTGGTCCTGAAAACGAAGAGTGATTTTGAATCTTTCGGGAGTCGGAGTTGGGTATGCTACTCTGTGCACGCGCTTCCCCCCTGTGCTACTGTCGGGGTAGCAGTGTTCCCGTACTGACAACTGCACTCCGAAGGACACCGCTCTTTCCTGGATGACTGTATCCACGGCTCAAGACCAACTTTAAGCTTGCGATCTGAACACAGCACTTTCCCCCAAAAGGGTGGCGTTTGGAAGTGCCTAATGCTTTAAGATAGGCGCCAAGAACCGAAGGCGCAGAAGAGTACCTTTCTCGGTTGTGACCCTGGCAGCGACACCTGCAGCAGATCCCAAGGGCCTCCCAGTCCCTGGAGAACCATCATGGGCCTCTGAGGAATAGCTGGACTCCATCCACCTTAACAGCTCCCTGGGTCGAGCAGGAAGCCGGAGAGGCGAGCAGCCCGATTCTCAATTTCAGTGGGGTCCCTTCCCGGGGGACAGTTTCTTGGCTCAAGAAAGACGACAATTTGTTCTCAGCCCGGATGAAATTCCCTTCACACCTGAGCTTTCTCCACCTCACCCCATTCTTTATCTTTTGGTTGAGCCTTGCCTAATTCAAGTTCTTCTTGCCTAGCGCAGACTGGACGATTTTGAGTCCCCAAATGAGAAGTAGGTTTATTTTATTTTTCAGTCTTAGGGCACCAGAACCGCCTCCACCAAATCTTGAGGATCTTGTTTAAAGTTTTGGCATCTACCCTCGGTAACGAACCCTACTTTTGCCTTGTAAGTAGGGCTTCCATAAATGGTTACTGTTACTCCTTTGATTTCGTACAAGGCTTTACTGGAATGCACAAGGGCGCATCATCTAAAATCCAAGTTGGAGCCAATCACAGCTCTGAGGCTCAAGCAGGGTTGGTAATACGCTCAGATTTTATAGAGAAAATGTGTCCAGAGAGGAGGTTGTACCTAAGGCACCCAAGCAGTGGGGGACAACCAGTGGCTCTCCCCACCCACCTACCCAAGGCAGAAATCGTTCTTCTTGAATTAGCAGCATCGGTTCAGAGCGCACAGCAAACCTGGTGGCCCAGTAGGCTGCGGAAGCAGCCCTCCCCCACCCACCACCAAGGGTATTTGCGAGTCTGGTGTGGAGCTGCTGCAGACGTGTGCAGGCTCGCTAAAGTTCTGATGCATAGGGGCTCTTTTAAATTAGAGAAAGAGGAAACACTTCCCATTTCTCCGAAAGGTGGTCCTTATAAGTCAGTGCTACCCTACTCTCTGCCTGCCCTGAGAGGTCGTGGGTTCAATCACCGTGTCTCAAAAACAAAAACAAACAAAAAACAAAAAACCAAAACAAAAAACCCCAAAACAGCAACAAACTGATCCGCAGGCGTGAAAGACATTCTGTCCCAGGAAGACAGGCGTGAAACACATTCTGTCCATCAGCTTCTGGCTGATCTCAGTTCGGGACTAGACCCAGAAGTAGGAACCCAAGAGGAGTTAAGAGGCAGTGTACTTGGGCCAATCCAACATATGTGTCCCTTTCCTAACGCGAGCTTGTGTGTGTGTGTATGTGTGTCTGTGTCTGTGTCTGTGTTCACTAGAGGAAAGAGTCTCTTTAATGGGTGTCAGCATCTCCAGCTGGACGTCAATATCAGGAAGCAGAGACTTGAGCTTTCCTTTCCGGTTCGAAAAAGCTCGGGTGCTTGGATAGCAATTTACTTCTCCAGAATGACCTGTTCCCTCCACTTGCCAGCACCAAGATGACTTGTAAAGCCAGGCAGACAGCGCCCTCTATGGGGCATCCTCGAGTCTACAGGAGAGTCTGAAGAGGAACACAGAACCTGTGCTAAGTATTTAAAAGCCTAGGCCCTAATATTCCCCACCACCCTAATATTCCCAGAAAAAAAAAAGCACTAAAAAAAAAAAAAAAAACCGAGTTATGGGAGAAACCAAGGGCGAAGTCGCCTGCAGGTCCCTGCAGGTCTAGTCGCCTTTGGAAGAGTTCTCT
>JADRCD010225330.1:0-24713 GCA_019843815.1 Montemys delectorum | reverse complement strand
TCTCTCTTGCTTTACACTCTCCCGGCTTGCTGTCTCCTTTTAAGGCCGATTTTAGTTTTCTCCTTGCAGTCTTTTCTTTTCATGTGGGGCCTGACAGCAGTTGCTGGAGCTTCAGGATGCAGCTGTATGAGGCAAGGAGCTGCCTTATTTATCTTTTGAGAACTCAGTGCCCAGCTGGCCAGTGAGTAGGCGTTTCAGTAAAGGTTTGTGTTAATGCCTCAATTCTTGACTTAGATGATGGGTGGGCGAGTACATGGATGAATAGATAGGTGCATGGGTGGATGGATGGGTAGGTGGGTGGAGTCACAATTCCCTCTGCAAAGGATTGGTCTGCATGACAAGAGTGCTTCAGGCACCCTGGCAACTTCCCCCAAACACTCCCGCCAACCCAGTTTTTGAAGTGTTTAATGAAAATCTAGGTTATTGGGTTTTTGGCATAGGATTCTGGTCTGCATGGCAGGCTTCCCTAGAAGTCAATGTGTAGCCTTTCTAATGCTGGGACAACAGGTATGAGCAACCACACTCAGGTAATCTGAGGTCTTTTGATGATACATTTTACAAAACCTAAAGGTTTTCCCAGAACCGGACTGTTGAAGAGTGCCTCACAGATTTTCAGCAAGCAGGCTGGGCAGAGTCAGATCTCTACATCACTGTCTCTTGGGACAAGTGGCCAAGAGGGCAAAAGAGGCCTGGAGAACACTAATGATTAACACTAAACTTTTACACAAAGAATGGGGCTTGGCAACGGCATGCTTAGACTTGGGTCCTACACCTATCACATGCAAAAGTCATATGTGCATTTGCACACACTCAAGCTGCTAAGCAGATTTTTCTCCAAGGGAGGGGAGTGTCTACATGTTCCCTGGGACTTTACCCCAGGCAGGGGGCTTCCTTTCGCAGCCAGAGTGGATGAGTCCTTCCTAGATGGCAGTGCACAGACTTACAGAAAGGGTGGGGACCAGCGAAGTGTTTAGCCAAAGCTGCAAAGCCGATACTGGAGGCCTTCACTAACAGCTAGAGATTGTCCTGTTCCTGCTGTTTACATTTACCACCCAACTCTCCTGAGTTACAGGATTTTGATTTGTAGGCAAAATGGACAAAAGCGTAGAGCCATGATTCCCAGGAAAACTCTGACCCAGTCTCCCAGGAAGAGCCTGCTCATCTTTCCCCATGCCATTTAGAATACTCCCAAAGATCCCTGCTTTGGCCAATGAGTGTGACCTTGAGGAATATATAACCCATAGGGAGTGACTGCAGCCATGTAGTCCTTGTTGATGTGGATGTCTTGAGAAGAGTACTAACTCTGCAGAGTGGCCAAATTAGTAACCCTTCCCTGAGAACAGAGGAACTCACTTTTATACAGAGCTAATCTTAGACATCAGTCACTGGTTGGGTCCTCGCTGCACACTAGCCACTATACCAGGGTGAAATGGGTAGTACATGAAAGTGAAGAAACTGAGGCACAAGATTATCCAACAAGGAAATGAATCTTACCAGAAGACACGGCCTCATAGCATTGCTATGAAGACACTTGGGTATGTAGAGAGTGCTGGCTATGCTTGTGGTAAATTTTCACCCACTCTTCTTTTGGAAAATATTGACTGATTGATTGGTTGACTGACTGACTGATTGATTGGTTGGTTGGTTGGTTGATTGATTTGTCTGTTGTTTATTTTGAGACAGGGGCTTACTGGATCATTTTGGTTGGCCTGAAATGGGGTTTCACAGAGGTCCAACTTGCATTTGCCTCCCATGTGCTAAAAATTAAAGATGATCTCACAGACCAAAAATCTGTTCTTGATGGTTTCTCTGACAAATCTAGGATAGCTAACCCTGGTAGGCTGCCTACATCCTCTCATTCTTCCTACTTCTGCTGTTTTCAAATGTTTCCTTCTAAAATAGGAGTCTTACACACACAGCTATACATAGGAGCTCTCTGTCCTAAGAGTTCTCTCTTACTTTTTAAGTTTTATTTTATTTTTATGTGTATAAGTGTTTTGACTGTATATATGTCTGACTACCACATGTGTTGCTTGTGCCCACAGAGATCAGAAGCAGACATTGGATCCTCCTGGAACTGGAGTTACGAATGGCTATGAGCCACCAAATGGATGCTAGGAACTGAACTCGGGTCCTCTAGAAGAGCAGCCAGTGCTTTTAACTGCTGGTCCATCTCTCCAACACCTCTTTAGTGTTCTTGTGAAGAGGAAAGAACTTCAAATGTTTGTGTTTTTCTTCATGGGGCTTGACTGTCTAAAGTGTCTCAGAGCTATTGGGGCTCCACAGATAAAGGGACTTTTCACCATATCTGGGGACCTGAGGTGAATCCCTGGAACCAACTCAGTCTCCTTTAAGCTGTCCTTGGACCACTACACAAGCCATAGCATGTGTGCACATCCTTCCACTAAATAAACATAATGCAGATGAAAGTGTCTGATTCTTAGATGGCTGATAATTTGCTGATGTCCCAGTCCCCTAATTCTGAAAAACCACTGGGATCCACCATCATGAATCCAACAAGAGCAAAGCAGGACACCATTAGGAGAGTCTTTTCAGAAAGGGGTTGTACGAGGTCCCCAGTGAACCTTGAAACTCATCTCTTCTCAAGGCTTACCCATTGAGGAATGATGTGCTCTCTCTGAAGCCACACAGGGTCCCATTGGAGACACTGATCTTTGGTTTCTTTTATATTGCTGAGACAGGCTGGGTTTTCCAAACAAATCCTATAATGAGCCAAGAACTTCATCACAGTGCCTGGAATATTTGTTGAACAGCTGATGTGTGCTCAGCAATGCTCCGGGCATTTGGGATGCTGCATTGAACTTGCAGTTTTTCCCTTAGAGATAGTGCACTAAAGCTGGGCACGGGTAACTATGTGACGGGGTGATGGGAAATGCTAAGGGAAATGAGAACACCATAGTGGGAGGTTGGTGGTGTATTAAATATGCAGGCAAGAGAAGCTTCCCTAGGAAACTGAGGTTTAAATTGGAACAGGGATTCTCAACCTAACTAATGCTGTGTCCTTTTAATACAGTTCCTCATGTTATGGGGACCCCAACCAGAAAATTATTTTCATTGCTACTTCATAACTGTAATTTTGCTACTGTTATTAATCCTAATGAAAATATATGATGTGCAGGAGATCTGATATGCTACCCCTGTGGTCATGACCCACAGGTTGAGAACCACTGAACTTGAGAGATAGCTCAGTGCTCAAAAGCACTTACTGGGCAAGCATGATGACATGAGTTCGAATCCACAACATCCATGTTTTTAAAAAAAAAGCCAGTTGCAGTAATGCTCACTTATAATCCAAGCAGCGGGAGTGAGGCTCACTGGGGCTTGTTGGTCAACCAGTCTAGCTGAAAACTGGCAAGCTTCGGATTCAGTGAGAGACCCAGTCTCAGGGGGACTAAGGCAAGCAGTTATAGAACAGGACACCTGCCATTCTCCTCTGGCTTCTGCATTTATGTGCATAGGCATGAGCACGTGCGTGCATCATACCCAAAGTTCAGGTTAAGCAGACATTTTGAGGTATTCTTGGTGGTGGGGTAGGGGGCCAGGATGAGTGTTGCCAGCAGAAAGAAGTGCTTGGTTCCAAAGGCTTAAGACAGGGACTGCAAAGATGTGGTGTTGCCAACAGGAGACCAGCAAGAGAGGTAAAAGGGGCTCACCATATGGGACTCTGGAGGCCTTGGTAGGAGACTTGGCTAGAGGTCCTATTTTGTTACCTAGAACAATGACACAAGTTGGGGGTGTAACTCAATTGGTAGAGTTCTTATCTAGCATTCATGAAGCCCTGGGTTTGATGCCTGCATAAAATAGGTGTGATGGTGCCTGCCTATAATCGCTGTACTAGTTAGAACTAGAAATGCCAGGAAGAAGATGGTTCAGCTGGTAAAAGAGCTTGCCAGGCAACTCTGACACCTTGAGTTCAATCCTTGGAACTCCCTGTAGAAGAGAACTGATTCCCTAAGGTTGTTTTCAGACTTTCACATGTGCACAGTGGCATGCACGCCAACATGCACATAACACAGGAACACACACACCACACGGGGGTGGGGAAGAGAGGGAGGGAAGGAGGAAGGAATGGAGAGAGAGAGAGAGAGAGGGGAGAGAGAGAGAGAGAGAGAGAGAGAGAGAGAGAGAGAGAGAGAGAGAGAGAGAGAGAGAGAGACTGAAAAATAAAATAATGACATGGAGAAGAACAAGCTCTCCAAAGGCAGTTTGTTCAAGAATAGTCTGGAGTTACCATCTGTAGTATATCAGATTCATGCAATGGACTTGGAATGAACCCAAATATTTTATTCCTTGTCTGTCTGAAGCAGGATCTTAATCTGTAGCCCAAAGTGGACTGGGGTTTTTGTTTATAAATAACTTTCTTTATGTTTATTTTTTGTTGTTCTTTTAATGTGTGTGTTTGTTTATCATGTGTACAGGTGCCTGCCTGCAGAGTCCAAAAGAATGTGTCAGATCCCCTGGAGCTGGTAGTTGTAAGATGTCAGACATGGGTGCCAGGAATTGACCTCAGGTTTTCTGGAAGAGTCCTCTTGAACTACTGAGCTCGCTAGCTCTCTGGCCAGGAACTCCTTAGACTCATACTTGGGATTACAGGTGACTGATATACTCATCTGGAAGCTTTTGAAGACATACACATGCACAAAATGTCCAAGTAAGCCACTTTAAAACAAAGACTATTGGTCATGGAGGCTCCTTTACAGTAACGAGCATTAGTTCATTCGTGGAATCAGATTGTCTTAGTCACTGTTCTGTTGCTGTGGACAGACACTATACCAAGGCAACTTTTAGAGGAAAGTATTTTATGGGGGCTTGCTTACAGAGGGTGAGTCCATGGCCATCATGGTGAGGGGAACATGGCAGCAACGAACAGGTGTGGCGTTTGAGATGAGAGAGAACCTTACATCTGATCTGTCAGATGGAGGGGGTGATAATTGGGAATAGCCTGGGCTTTTGAAACCCCAAACCACACCCCAGTGACACACCTCCTCCAAAAAAAGCCACACCTTCTAATCCTCCCTAAACAGTTCCACCAACTGGAACCCAAACACTCAACATCCTTATTCAAAACACCACACAGACCTTGCATTCCTGTGCAGGCAAGTATTCCTGTGCAGATGGTCTTTTGTTAAACTGCATTTTTGAGGAGTTCCTTAGGTAGTATCCATCACAAGGGGTGTGTGCAGGAACTTTTTGTGGCAAGTTCTTATATAGACCTACATGCACAGTAGCTCCTTCTCCATGACTACCTGGCTTGTTTGTTTTGTTTTGATTCAGCACAAATGACTCCATATGAACACCAATAACTTCTCTATAATCAACATTTAAATGTAATTTACTGTGCCTTGGGAATCTCACGTCTTGAACACATATAGTTCAAGAGAGCTTTGACAGATGCATACACTTGAGTTTATACCTCCAAAATCAGCTCTGGCCATTGCAGACAGTTCCTGTAAGTGCTGTCCTAGAGAAACCACTGGGTTGATACTGTTGTTAAAGGTTAAATGTTCTAGCTTTAGAATTTCACATAAACAACATGTCCACTTTCTCCTTCTGGGTCTGTCTTCTTGGACTCAAAATGTGTGTATAGTTCATCCCTGCTACTCTGGGTAGCATTTTCATGGCAGAATTTTTTGTGAAGAGAGACACACGATGTATAAGCATCAATTTTGGATTCATTAAGTTTCGATGGGATTCTAATTTTTAAAATGTATATGCTATGAATGGATAAAGGTATGTGACATGCCAGTCTTAATGGCACATGCCTTTAATCTTTGAACTCAGGCAGAGGCACGTAGACCTCTGTGAGTTTGAGTTTGAGACCAACCTGGTTTATACAGCAATTTCCAAGTCAGCCTAAGCTACACAGCAAGACTCTGTATTAGTGTTTCTATTGCTGTGAAGAGACACCATGACCACAGTAATTCTTTTTTGTATTTATTTATTTATTTATTTATTTAATATATGAGTACACTGTAGTTATCTTCAAACACACCAGAAGAGGGCATCAGATGCCCTCTTACAAATGGTTGTGAGCCATAATGTGGTTGCTGGGAATTGAACTCAGGACATCTGGAAGAGCAGTCAGTGCTCTTAACCACTGAGCCATCTCCCTTTCCAGCCCCTGACCACAATAACTTTATAAGGAAACATTTCATTGGGCTGGCTTACAGTTCAGAGGTTTAGTTCATATTGTCATGTCAGGAAGCATGCAGGCCAGGCAGACATGGTGCTGGACAGGTAGCTGAGAGTTCTACATCTGAATCTGCAAGCCACAGGAAGACTGAGAGACTGGGCCTGGCTTGAGCATCTGAGATTTCAAAACTCATCCCCAGGCTATTACGAAAATCCAAGACCATACCTCCTAATCGTGCCATTCCCTATGAGTCTACATGGGCCATTTTTATTCAACACCCCCAGAAAGGAAATAAAATGTGGCATATCTATTTAATGGCATATCGCTCAGCAATAAAGAGAGTGAAGTACTGGGCTGAGGGCACAGAGCAGTCTGTAGAGTGTTTGCTGTGCAAGCATGAAAACCTGTGTTCAACTCCCAGAACCCATGTGGAAAGTCGGACATGGTGGCACACCAGGGAAATGGAGACGGAAATTTCCTTGGGACTCTCCAGCCAGCCAGCATTAGTCATATTGGTTAGTCCCACTTCCCAGTGTACTACAGTTAATATTTTATCTCAAATCAGGGTTTCTACCCTACCTTTGATCATTCAGTTCCCAGATAAAACACATACAACTTTTATTTTTATAATAAGCACTAGATCTGGGCAGATATCTACCCTCAATGCTATTATGTCTACTTCCCCATCGAGAACTCCAAGTTATAATTTGCCATGTTCCATTTGGGCAACTCTTAACTCCAACTGGCCAGCCCTAATGGCCAAGTTTTCATGACTCATCTACCCCATGGTGTCTTCTCTCTTCACCTTCTCCCTCTCCCTTCCTCCTCTGCCTCAGTCTCTGCCCAAGCCCAGGAACTGAAACCCTGCCCATTTCTCTTCTGCCCAGCTATAGGCTGTAGGGAACTCTGTTCATTCACCAATCAGGGATAACTTGGGAGGCAAGGTTACTTGGTGTCACAAGAGTCTACTGCAGATTCTTTCATCCCTGGAGGTAACCAGGCCTTGGGGATCAGTATTTAGCATTACAGTGCATATCAAAAGACTAATCTCAACACCAGTGTCTTAACAAATCAAGACTGGCCAAAGAAATATACCTATGGTTGATCCCTAGCCTCCACACGTGTGTACACACACATGACCCTCTACATGTACACACACACACACACACACACACACACACACACACACACACACTAAATCCATTACATAGAACTGCACAAATGACTCTTTAAAACATGAAGTGGGAGGAGTGGTCATAAAGCAGAGGTTCTCATCCTCCCTAATGTTTCGACTCTTTAATGTCTCTGTGTTGTGGTGACCTCAACAAAATCACTTTCATTGCTACTTCATAACTGTAATTTTGCTACTGTTATGAATCATAATGTAAATATCTGTGTTTTCAGATGGTCTTAGGAGACCCCTGTGAAAGGGTTGTTCAACCCCCGAAGGAGTTGCTATCCACAACTTTTGGTTGAGAATTACTGTCTTAAAAGAACACACAGGGTGTGATTCCAGCTCTGTTATTGCCAAGCTCAGACTGCTCCCAAGGAGACAAGTGCTTGTCGTGCAGTGTGTGTATGTGTGTGTGTGTGGGGGGGGTTGATAGTTCATTTAGGAGGTTTTAATGATGCTCTGAAGTCATTCTCAGGCTGGCAAGATGAGTAAAGGCAATTACTGACAAGCTTGAAGACCTGAGTTGCATTCCCAGGGCCCGCCAACCTGGTGAAAGGAGAAAACTCTCAGAAATTGTTGTCTGACCCGCACCTGTGTGCTGTGGCATGCACCCATATTCATGCACACACACACACACAACAAATGAAATGTAATTTAAAATAATAATAATAAAGGCAAGTTGTGGTAATGGTGACTGTGGTCATAGCTTTGACTGTTAAAAGGCACGAAATTGTTTATTTTAATTGTTTATTTGGGAGTCATCTAACTCCCAAATGCTATCTCAGTGAAGCTGATGCTTAAACATATCTTCCCTCTTAGTCACCATGTGTAAGGATAGCCTATCCAATGTTTCTTGTCTTAAGAGTCCTATGGAACTAGTTCAATGACCTAGCTAGGGCTCTTTCCCCTTTTCCCAAATTCCCCTTTCTCTTCCTCTTCTTCCTCTTCTTCCCCTTCTTCCTCCTCCTCCTCCTTCTCCTCTTTCTTTCTTTCTTTCTTTCTTTCTTTCTTTCTTTCTTTCTTTCTTTTTTTTTTTTTGGTGGTCTTTTAAACACAAAGTTTCTCGTTGCAGCCCTGGCTATCCTGCTCTGCCTGAACTCAGAGATATGCTAGCCTGTGCCTCCTGAGTGCTGGGATTAAAGGTGAGTCCCACCACTGCCTGGCTACTACATTATTCTTTCTGCTGGTGGCTAGACATGAAGAAGGGATGCGGAGACAGTCAGCTCAGGGATTTGTCATACGTAATAAAGGAAAGTCTTGCCTCTTCACCTCAATGTCAGCCACACCAGAGCAGAACCTCTGCCACTCCAGTGCCCACACAGTTCATGAAGAACTGTCACGCTAGATGTCTTCATTCTAGCTGCAGTGCTCTTTGATTCTGTACTGCTTGCTTCAGCAGCTGAGGAGTGACCCACTCTCCCTGAGCATCGTTCTCTCCTGCCACGTGGGCGTGGCACCATCAGAACAACTGATGGTCATATGGGATAAATCAGGACAGCTACTGAGGATGGCCGGTCAAGGATCAAGCGCAGCCTCCTCCAGATTACAGGCAATAGTTGAGCAGCCTGGATAGTCCTTCGTTCATCTGCTCTAGGTTACATGCCAACGACAGCACCTATGGCTCTAGGGTCAAGGAATCGAACATGTCGCAGCTCCTGTCTTTGAGATGCCCACAGCCTAGGGAAGTAGAACAAGGGACTAACAGTGGCAGTGTGTCTAACATACCCAGGCACCAAGTGATCACAGTCATAGAAGGAGGCTCTACTCTGATGTACTCTGGAGGTGGAGTGTGGGTAGAAGAGGCTTCCTGGAAGAAGTCATCATCGGGACAGGAGACGGCTGGGTGTGCTATTTGGAAGGAAAGAAGGACGGAGTAGATAAAACAGTCACCACGTGGCCATGCAGGTTGTGGTGGGGAGCATAGACAGAGGACAGGAGGTGAAATACAGATCTAGACAAAGAGACTGCTTCCTCAACTTCCTACCAACCTAGTGGTGGTCAAAACATGGGGTCAGGTATTCTGTAGGTTTTGCTAGTTGTGGCAGCCCCACTGGGCTGAGGTCTTCACACTAGACTCAGTTCCTCTGAGATTGCAGGAAGGATAAGTCTGTCTTTTTATTATTATTATTATTATTATTATTATTAATTATTATTTTAATGTGCATATGTTTATGGGTATCATATCTGAATGCATGTCTGTGCATCACATGTGTGTCTGATGCCCAAGAAGACCAGAAGGCGGCACCGGATTCCCAGGGAACTGGTATTAACAGTCAGTTGTGAACTGCCATGTGGGTGCTGGGACTCAAACCTAGATCTTGTGCAAGAGCAGCCAGTGCTCTTAACCTCTGAGCCATCTCTTTAGCACCCGAGGCTGTCATCGCAGGCTCTCCTGGCCTTGGTGGACACCAGGATTTGGACTGGGGAGTGGGAAGCAAGGTAGAGCAAGTCCACCACTGGGGCATGCTTTGCTTTAGAGCCCAACACTATCTATCACTCAGAGGCCTTGTAGATTTGGGCATGTTTCCACTGCCCATGAGTCCCAAACCCTCCATCTGGGTGACAGGGATGGTACAGGTCTCAGTATAGTCTGAGGTTGACATGAGTCTCTGTGTGAGAAAAACTCACATGGCATCTGGGTCTAGTTGCTCAGTTGGTAGCTGATCAAAGACTGAGGGCGTCCTTGTTACTTTTGGATGCTGTAAAAAAAAATACTATGGACTGAGCTGCTTAGAAAGCGGCATTTACTTGCCATAGTCCTAGAGGCTGGAAGTCTGAGGTTAGGTGGCAGCATCATTTGTGTCTGATGAGGGTTCATTCCCTGGTTTACAGTGACCAACTTCTTACACTGGATTAGAGAACTCCAACAAGGTCACTAATCTCATCCATGAGGGTGCCATCTTTGTGACCTAATTACCTGCCAGGGGACTCACCTCACAGTCACACCAGGGCAGGAGTGTTAGAATCTCCATACACAGGGGCTAGAGCAATGGCTTAGTAGTTAAGAGCATTGGCTACTCTCAGAGGACCATAGAGGACCTCGGTTCAGTCACCAGCATCCACATCACCAGCTCACAAGTGTTTGTAACACTAGCCCTAATAGACCCAATGCCTTTTCTGGCCACCAAAGGCACTGCACACAGGTAGGTGGTACACAGATATATGCGCAGGCAAAACATCCATCACACATAAAAATATTTTTAAAAACAAAGTTTCATACATACATTTGGGATCGAGGACACAAACATCTGGACCATTGTGCCTGCTGCATGACCACCGAGGGAGTACTGAGTTCCTTTGCTCCCTGATATCCTTGTCTCTAAAATCCACGTTAGTGTCTGCTTTCTGGTGGTGCTGAGAAGGTCATCAGATGATACGTGAAGGGTGCTAACACAGAAGTTCCTGGTGCACTCTTCTTAAGCACTAACCATCTGTGCCAGGTGGGATTAGTGTCACTGTTTCTTCTACTCTGTAAAGGATGGCTCTGAGGCACAGAGGAGGGGAGACTAGAGCCAACAGCGCTAAGATAGGCAGTAACTGTCCTGAGTCAGATTTTCATCATAAATGGATTCTTTTTTTAAAGGGGTACACCAAGGCAGACTGACAGGTACAGGGAGAGAGGGGAAGGCAAACATGGTACCCTGCTGGCCACAGTTCTGCAGAAGGCAGATGCATTCTGACCACAGGGCAGTGGCTATGGTCTGTCTAGAGTTGCTCCTATCAGAAGCAAAGGTGTTTGATCTTCTTAGTTTCTACTCCTCTGGGCTAATAGTTGATCAGCGTGAACTTCAAGGCACTTTCCAGGTCCTTGCTTCTTTGGATTGACTGGCTCCATGAATCCCCTAGAGAAGAGTCCCAGCTGTCCCCACAGGAAACAGAACACGATGTGACCCAGTGCTGGGTTGAGGATGGAGCATTTCAGGGATTGTATGGGGATGCTAACATGGTCCTACTGGTGTGGTAACAGGACCAATTCTACCGCTTCTGGGTTAAATGGGCTCCCACATCCAGCACCTTCATCCCTTAAATGGCCTGATCAGGTGAGACTGGCAGGCTCAAACTGGCACCGTCTCTGTACATCTGCTCCTGTGGGGCCAACAGATGTGACTTTCCCTTTTGGTGGCAACATTGAAACAAGGGAGAGCTCTCTCACCTAGAACAAAAGGCAGCCCCCTCCTCAGCCTACTCCTTGTCTTTGGAAATTTGTGGCAACTGTTTCCATTTAAGCATATGACAATTAAATCGTTGAGGGTTCCGATGCCGGATTAATTACCCAGTAGAAAAGGGATCAATTGTGTAAATATATCATTTATGTAATGAGTTCTGGCTGTGATTTAGATGTCCAGATTGGTTTTTCTCCAGCTTCTGTCCTGAAAACAAGTCTAAACAGCCTCTATTAGGTCTGAATCCAGGGCATGAAGTGGCCCAAATAGACAGGGGGGCGGGTGATACAGGGGGCTGAGATTGTGGGAAAATTGGAGCAATTTGCCAAAATGAGCCAAGTTCTTCCTATTATTCTCCCTGTCTCTACAGAAAATTACTCTTCAGAAACAGGGAGTGGAAGTTAAACATTCCCTTAAATGACTCTTCAGGCTCAGCCCATTTCACACACAGACCCCACCAAACACCCAAGGCCAGTTGTGACGGTCCTTCCTGAAAAAAAAGAAAAAGAAAGAAAGAAAGAAAAAAAAATGAAAAACAAAGCTTCTACTAGGCTCCAGGAGGCAGCTAAGGCCCCAAACATTTAACATTCCTGGTATTGCTGGAGCTGCCCATCAAGCATGGGGCCTGCCTGCCCAGCTCCCTGAACTGGGTTTAGGCTCTCTTGCTGCAGCAGCCATGGCAGGGCAGTGTTGGGGTACTCCCCCTGGGGTAAAGCAACTCCCAAGCACATAGTGAGTGCCCCAGCCACTTTTGAGGGACACATCAGATCACTGGGCATCCTGGGGGCTAGGAGTAGAGAGAGGGCAAGGCCTCCTCACCTTTGTGTGTTCTGAAAGCTCATCCCTGGACCTTCAGAGGTTTCCTTTCTCTGCGAGAGCCTGAGCCTCCCTCCTAGACTTCCCCTATAGCTGTCTCCTTTATCTCATCTCTATAGGGAATGGAGCTCCCCTTCCTAGCTTGAAATAGAAAGAGAGCTGATCCGAGTCTCCACGCCAGTTCAGACTCACCTTACAATTCACAAGAGTAGCAAAGTTACAGCTATGAAGTGGCAATGAAATCATTTTACGGCTGGGGGTCCCCACAGCATGAGGAGGGTCGAGGCATTGGGAAAGTTGAGAACCAATCTTAATTTCAACAGCCCTAATTTAAGATTATGCTATCTGCCAGCTCAGCCTCTTGTGCATGGAGTGTATCTAAGACACCTGGCCCAGAGGAAAGGGACATAGTCTGTTTTAGAGGGTGAAAGGGGGAACATAAATGGTCCAGGGAGCCTCGGCCCTGGGGAAAATGAGATCGGAAGGGTAATTATACATCAAATGCTATATATTTGCCGGGGATTCATTGCTTAATTGATGTTTTATTGCTCTGACTACACATGTGAGCGAAATGAGACTGCGTCTGCAAGGGAAGAAGCAGAATTGATTTCTGCTTGTATCTTAATGGGGGGGAATAAAGTATCAATTAAACAATGAAGATGACATATAGTTGATGTATGACCTGAAGATGTAATATTATTCACTAAAATATTATTTTGCAATTTACAGTAATGAGCACCTGGCAGTAAAGGAGAGAGGCATAGTTCACACACTTTCCATGACTTAAAACACACACACACACACACACACACACACACACACACACACAAATGTCATTGTTAGATTAATACAAGGAGAGTTTGATTGTGATCACACAGCATAAGAATTCAGCTAGCAAGTGTCTGTCAAGATGCCCAGGGGAGGAATAGCTGGGGAGCAGAAGAACAGGAAGTGGCGGGGTGGGGAAAGGCTCATGGCTTTCCTGAGCCTTAAAAATGAGAAAGTTGGAAAAGAGACGTAGGAGACCAAAGTCATGAGGCACTGCTAACTAAACCAGGCTGTTCACTGACCTTGGTCTTTTGACCAATAGTTTCTTCTATGCAAACAGAGAAATTGGGGCTCAGAGGCCTCCCTCAAGACTACACAGCAAATATATAGCCAAGTCAGGATTTGAACCCATGTCAGTCTGAGGGTTTTTTTTTTTTTTTTTTTTTTGGTTTTCTGTCCCAGATTAGGAGGGAACCAGGAGATATTTATTCAGTCAAACCAGGGAAAGCTGAGGTAGTGCTGTGGAGAGTCTGAGGAGAGGAGGGCAGGTAGCACACAACAGCAAAGGCCACAAGAGGTAGTGGAGAGGCAGGAAATGAAAACCAGAGAGAAGTACACAGAAGGAGCCAGCTGGACAGATAGCCGAGCTGCATGCCGGTCTCGTAGATGGTCTTTAACTCAGAAGTTAATTTATAAAGGAGCAGTGGTCAGTTAAACTTGTAGCTAGCTTGTGGAAAAAAAATATTCTTATGCAGAGGGTCTGTACAGTAAGATCTTTATTTTTTAATTGGGAAATTAGAAGTAGGTTTTTTATTTTAAAATTACATTACAGGTATTATTATTTAGGGGAGATGGGATTTGTATACCCAAACATGGGGCACCTGTGGAAGTTAGAGGACAAACTCATGGGAGTCAGTTCTTTTTCCACCATGTGGGTTCCGGGTTTGAACTCAGTCCCTTGGGCTTAAGAGCAAGTACCTTTTTCCACTGAGCTACCTTGCCAATCCTGTTTTTGTTTTCCAATGCTGGAGTTTGAACCCAGGCCTTTGGCCATGCTAAAACTTCAGCCCTAAAAAGCTTAGTTGTTGTTGTTGTGTTGTATTGTTCTTATAAAAGTCAAATACTATGTACCAAGCCTGGGGAGTATAGCTCAGCTGGTAGAGTGTTTCCCTTGTGTGAATGAAGCTCTGGGTTCAAACCTTACCCCAGTATCTTACAGATACACAAAGTTCAAAACACAAAAACACTCATGTGCTAAATAAACTTAAGAATGCATAAAAATTCCCTGATACAAAAGACAAAGACAATATGCTCAATGTACAAAAAGCAGATATAAATTATTACAAAAATACTTGACAGGTAAGGAAACCCAGACAAAAATGAAATCGGATGTTGGGGGTGTAGCTCAGAGGCAAGCTGCTTGCCCAACACATACTGTTCCCTAAAGTGGATCCTTACAAGTGCCAACATAAGGTTTTCTTTTAAAGTGCCATGTGACTGTGTAGGGATGTGAGAAACCATTTCTGTTGTGGTAAAAAAAATCTTTGAATAGATCTAGTAAAACTTTTAAAAAATTTTAAGTGGTGGTAAAATGGGTAATTTTGTTTTCATTTTTAACTTTCATATAAGTTTCAAATTCTCTGCCATAAGCAACTCTTTTTGTAACCAAAAAAAAATCATGTTTGAAAATAGTAAAGTACATTTGAAATAGACTATTCAAGGGAAAGATGTCAATGATAAAGGATTAATACTGTGTATAACAAATCAGAGCATGGGAACAGAAGAACTGGTGGGTTTCTGTTGAGCACCAGTTTGCTTTGAAATTTAAGGACACATAGCCAAACTTTATTTGAATAAATAATAGTAGATTGGAAAGGCACTTGATAATGAAGTTAGTGGTTAAGAATAAATTAAACTCATACCCTGAAGGGAATCAACACATTCAGCCAAATTATAGGTGTGCACCCGTCCCCCACAGCGCTTCATCTATAGCAGATGTCTTATCTATAGCCAGTGTCTCATGGGTACAGTTTTGTCATTATTTTGGCAATAGAGTCACCCTAGCTAAAGCAACAGTTGGCTTTAGAGTTTGCTTCCTTTTGAAAATGACCTCTTTTTCTAGAGAGGTAATGGGAATGGAAGTGTTTTATTTTGGCAGAGGATGTGTGAGTTTTACTTCATTTTGTTGTACTGGATGGAGGGACAACATTCAACACAGTCTGGTACCCGTCCCATTTCTCCCACCCCTGAGTAGGCTGATTCGGAGCCAAGAAAAGAAGATAGACCAAGGCCAGAATGTGAAGGAGCTGTTTTCAAGGTCCTGGGCCCAGACAGCAGAGCAGGGCTGCTCAGGATGGGTAGAGAGGGTGGTCAGGGTGGTGGCCCTCACAGAGGGGACATCTAGTGACCCCCTTAGCCTAGGATCTAGTATACTTATGGTGGGCCCCAACACAAGTGGCAAGGATTAACCATTAGTGGTATTCCTTCATTCGACAGGACATGTAGTATTTCGAGAGAAGGGGAGGTTGGAGACCTATGTATAAGTATCTCTGGGAGTTATTCCCTTCTCTGAAGGAAAACAGAGGAGAAGTGGATCTGGGAAAGTGGTGGTGGGGACACTGGGAGAAGTGGGAGGATTGGAGGAAGGGGAAACTGAGGTTGGATGCATTGAAAACAAAAAGGCAAAACACCACCAACAACAACAACAAAAGGCAAGACACAAGGGTGTTTAAAATATCGAGACTAAAGGATTACCAGAGGAACTCTCTGGTTAGAACATGGAAGCTGTGGAAGGTCCAAACACAGGCCTTTAGACACCTGACCAATGGAACTAGCCCTTTGGGCCTCTACTGGAAATCATGGGACTTATTCTTCACCTTTGTCCTTCTCTGTCCAATGCATATGGTTGGTCAAGCCAGGCCATACATTTGTCCCACCCATCAGGGATGGGAAGCTTGGAGATTTGTCTCCCTTCAGCTTTAGAGCAGAGGTTTGAGGGGTAGTCTTAAGTTCTCAATTTGACAGAGAATTACTCAGGAGATGGGACTCTAGGCATGCCCATAGGGGATGATCATCTTGATTGTATTAACTAAGACAGGAAGATTGTCCACCTCAAGTGGCATCATTCCCTAGGCAGGGAATCCCAAAGGGTATACAATTGGAGGAAGTGAGCTGAGAGCTAGTCTGCATCCATCCTTGCTCTCTGCTACTTTCCTGAAGGTGGGCTGGGACTAGTCTCTGGAACTTCCTCTGAAATGAAGGGCTGTAACCTGAAGCTGTAAGTTAAAATAAACTCTCTCTCCTTTGAGTTGCTTTTGTCAGAGTATTTTATCACAGCAGCAGAAGAGACTAAGACAAAAAGACAAGGTTTCTCTGTATTGGGCTTGTGGTCTCATCTGAAAATATGGTAAATTTCCCTCAGCAAATCGAGCTCAAAGCACACATGTCCACTCTGATCGCTGACTGAATGTTTATTATTATTTGAATAACTATTGTGCAATAGACCTAAACTTGACCAATTGGATGAGGCACAGAGGATTCTGATTCTCCAGAAACTCAGGCAGATTTGGTTCACAGACAATAGGGGAGGCGAAGTGAAGTGTTTAAGAACCCTAGACAAAATAGGCTTTGAAAAGTCTAAGCTTACAGGGAGAGTACTATTTAATGGCTTCTGAGAGGGACAAATCTTTGCATAGAAAGCATTTCATTCGGGAGAAACAATCATATATAACCAACAAAGATCTGATCAATAACTAATACCAATACAGGAATACTTCCCTCCACTGAGATAAGATGTGTCTGTTTGCATTTTCAGACCAATTGGAATGAAGAGTCCTTTGGAGCGGAGGCCCTGCATCCTTTTTCCTCATTCTTGTGAACAGACTCCAATTTTAGGAGTAGACATTGCTGTGTTGACTAAGGGAAAGAGTGCCCAGCTTTTCATGGTTGCAGTGGTCAGGCTGTCAGATTTTAGTCATCCCTAGGAACAAATTGGGGTACTGTAAACACTTCTGCGTCAAGTTTCAGCTCTGTGTGGCCAGAGTTAATCCCACCTAGCAGAGCCTCAGTGGCACCATCTCTATTTAGTGCATGAAGGAGGTGGGACTCTGGCCTGGAGCAACATATTCGAATGTCACAGGGAGAAGTGGTAAGATTGCTGGACTGATGGAGTAAGGTCCCCTTTCTTTGAGAACCACTCTCATTCCATACACCATGCTGGTTTCCCAAAAAAAAAAAAAAAAAAAAAAAAAAAGAGAGAGAGAGAGAGAGAAATCAATGTGACTGTAGTAGAACTTGAATACCATAAAATGCCAGTCGTTAGCATAAAATGCAGAAGTTTTGCTGAATACACGCACCCTTCAAGCACCTCGAATCAAGACAGAGAGCATTTCCGTTACCCTCATCCCTCAGCCTCGGGCAAACACTGACCTGCTTTCTGTTAGAATAGATTATCTGGGCTTCTTCTAGAATCTCACAGAAATGGACTCATTCGATGTCAGCTTTTCAGTGTCTGGCTTCTCTTGCACAGCATAATGTTTTTGGCACTACTCCAAGCTGTTGCTGCCATGCACCCTATCCTTTTGTACTGCTAGAATAGCACTGTAAAGATATACCACTATGTGTTCTTCCAGGCACCCATTGAGGAGCGTCTGGTTTGGCCCTAAGTTTAGAACTGCCATGGTCATTTTGTGTATTACACATATTTTTAATTTACACATATTTTTAATTTTTTTTCTTGAGCAAATACATAGGAATAAAATTGCTGAGCCGCAACATAGGGTTCTAGTTAAATTTATATGAAGCTGAAAGGTCTCCCACAGGCTCATGTTTTGAACATTGAGTCCCAAGCCAGTTGCTATTTTGGGGGGTCTGGAGACATAGGAAGGTTGGGTCTAGCTGAAGGGTATGGGGTGTTGGGACAGGTCTTTGGGGGTCTGTTACTCCTGTCCACTTCCTGCCTGTCTCTCTGCTTCTTGGCCTTTTGTGTTTCACCATGCTCTCTGTGACACCATGGACAGAGCCCTCTGAAACTGTGGGCCAAATAAAATCTTTGCAAATTATTCTGTCACATATTATGTCGCAGCAACATAAAAAGTAACTGGTAACTATCAAACAGCTTTTGTAAGTATTTCATAGGATCTTGTCCTTTTAAAAACAACTAATTTTCATAATCTGCTTTAAAATTTATAGGTATACGTACACACACACATTTTAAAAGTGAGATGCAGCCTAGGCTCCCTGGTAGCCTGCCAGTTTTGCAGTCTTTATTGAGTCTCCAAATCCCACCCATGTTTGTGTTTGAATGGGAGGCTAACCCTCGGTGAGATTCAGCTTCTTCAGCTGTAACAAGAGCAATGCAGGGCTGGTAAATGATTCTAACTTAGAAAGAAGTCCAAAATCTGAAACTTGCTGAGTGAGGAAATGATAGAAATTTTATGCCTGACCCCATGCACACAGTCAGAATCTAGGCACTCTAAAAACGGATCCGACTACACAGCAGTATACAAATTACCTTCACGGTATGTGTGTGTGTGTGTATGTGTGTGTGTGTGTGTGTGTGTGTGTGTGTGTGTGTGGTGTATGTGTATGTCTGCATGCATGTACATACATTTGTATATAAAGAACATGTGAAACATAAGTGAATTTTGGGTTTAGACTTTCATCTCAAACCCAGCATGTCTCATTATGTTTATGCAAAAACTATAAAGATTTAGAAAAATATATTTCTGAATTCTTGAGCACTTCTGATCCCACCCATTCTGGATATGGGACATCTGAGCTGTCATTGTCAGGATTAAGTAGAATATGAGTTTAAGAGATGCCTGGCGTGGCACATCGTAGTTTCTTGTTATCTTGATGTTAGGTTTATGACGAGGTGACCTGACTAGAGAATAAGGCGTCTTTTGTGGGATAGGTATCTCTCATCACGTTTTATAAGTTACAGCAATGTGTACTTCCAGATGGATTTGCTTCGACAGTTCATATTAGAATCGTTGACACTTCTTGGAGTCACCAGAGTCTGGATGGCTTCGTGTAAGTCAGCAGGTGGGACACCGACTGACAATATTAACTGTTTCATAAACAGTGTCGAGATGGGATTCCCCACAACCCCTACCCCCAGCTGAAACCAAGTTACTGAAAAACCAATACCATGCCAGGTGTTTATACTTTTCTTGGCACATAAAACAGGTATTTTACAGACAGGGGTGTGTGATAAAAAGCAAGCAAGACTGAAGTCACACGTCTGATTTTCCATCAAAGAAAAACAGCCATAACCAGGCCAATTCCATTGAAATTGTATCAGAATTAATTGTAAATCTCAGACATCACTGACAGCCTCTTAAGTGGAAATGGCTACAGACAAAAGAGAAAAACCCTTTTCTAGGTGGATTTAAACTAAACCCAGAATGTGTGCTCCAATTCCTTATGGGCTTCCAGCATGGCAAGTTAGTTAAGTGAGACTCATTTGACATTGGTAAGGGTACATATTGTCAACTATCACCATTACTAATGGTGGATTTTGTGACCAGTAGATTTAAAAAAAAATAAAGATTATTTTATTTTATGTGTACACTAGTTATTCTTCTATTGCTGGGGTAAAATATGATGTGTAACTTATAGGACTTTATTCAGGTTTACCGTTCCAGAAGGTTAGAGTACATGATGTTGGAGCAGAGGCAGCAGGTAGCAGGCATAGCAAATGGAAGAGAAGCTGAGCATTCATATTTTAAAACAGAAGCACAAGGAATGGACAGCATAGTAGAAATGATGTGAACCTTTAAGCTCTCAAAGCCTGCTTCCAGTGACACACTTCCTCCACAAGGCCATACCTGCTAAGCCTCCCCAAACAGCACCATCAGTTGGGGACCCTAAATGCCCGAGATGACAACAGGGGGACATTTCTCATTTAAACCATCACAATGTGTATGAATGAGTGTTTTGCATCACTTAAATGCCTGGTGTTCAGGGAGGTCTGAAGAGAGTTAATATCCCCTAGAATTGGAATTATGGATGGTTCTGAGTGTCTAAGCAGGTGCTAGGAACCGAACCTGAATCCCCTACAAAAGCAAAAGTTGCTCTTAACTGCTGAGCTATCTCTCTAGCTCCGTTTTAAGTTGTCCTGTTATGAGTAGATGACCTCCCAGAGGCCTACAATTACAAATACAATTACTTTTTGATGGAGAGAGATAATCTATAGGTCAGTCAGACGACCTATAGATCATCTCTCTCCATCAAAAAGTAATTGTATTACGTTCATGTCCAACTGAAGCGCATTCTCCACAAGATGGGTCAAGGGATACACACGGCCCAAGCAGGTGCTCCATGAGAGGAAGGTTCCATGGCTCAGGATCAAAGTTAAGTGGGACCACAGGGATGGCTTTGTCATCTTCATACCACTTTGTTCCTGTGTGCCTGCTAGTCAACTTTCCATGATGGGTCCATGATGGAGTCCTGCCCCTAGCAGGAGGAAAGCCCCAGACCCTAAGCTGGGATGGCAAGGAGGCGACATGCCTCTTGAACAACTGGTAAAGACACTCTGCTCGGGGCTATCAAAGAACTTAACCAGCATAATTTTTACATCGGCAATATTCATTTAGAATGCTGCCATGCCCTAAGGCTCTTACTGACTTACAAGCCAAACCCAAGTCCAGTGTTTGGCCAGAGCCTCATCAATGACTATGTAGATGGGCAGGCCCCCATCTCTCCAGGAGCAGTTAGGGGAGTCCTTCCTGCCTTTGCACGACTGTGTTTTCACAAGGACACCCACAGAAGCACACAGCCTGTAAAACAAGTAAGAGCTGCCCCAGGGGACCAAGGGGCAGCTTTGAGAGTAAGCCCCCCATTTTACTCATGAGAAAACCTACTGATGGCATCTCCATTCTGACGGTGTGTGCAGAATTCAGTGTTCTTGCAAACATGCTTTCTGGCTGAAATTAGGAAAAACTGTTGTTCTGATAGTCTCATAGAAAAGAGTAGCTTTTCCCTTTTTATTTAGTTTTATTGAAGTAGCATCTTACACATAGGCCAGGATGCCCTTGAATTCATAGAGATCTGCCTGCTTCTACTTTCCAAGTACTAGGATCAAAGGTATGTGCCACCACTCCCAGCCCTTCAGTTCTTTTACTTAAAAATAATAATTGTGTGTGTGTGTGTGTGTGTGTGTGTGTGTGTGTGTGTGTGTTTGATGCATGTGCCAAGGCATGCATATAGAGGTTAGAGAATAACTTTCAAGAGCCATCTCTTCCCTTCAACAATGTGGATCCTGGGGATTAATTTTATTTAATCAAAAAAAGAACTCTGTTGCTAAGGACCAAACCTAGGGCATATGCTTTACCACTGAGTTCTACACTAGTTCCATGTTTTTGTTTTGCTTGTTAGGCTTGGTAGCAGGTTCATTTGCCCATTAAGCCTCCTCACTGGTCTTATTTACACAGTTCATGGACTTCTAATCTATGTGCCCCTGCCTTCCAAGTGTGGGGACTACAGATGTGAGCCAACATGGCCAGCTTATGTGGTACTAGGGATCCAGCCTGGGGCTTCATGCAAACAAGGCAAGCACTCCACTTCCTGCTACTATGAGCTGTATCCCCAGCCCTACTTTACATAGTTCTTTTATACCTGGGGCCATAGTGAGTGCTCTATAATTAGGGTCTTCTTTCCTCTTCCCCTTGAACATCTTGAGTCTATCTCCTGGTTCTATTTTACTAAGCTCAATGTGTGTCTATGCAATGACACCTGCCTTAGTCAGAGGTTCTATTCCTGCACAAACATCATGACCAAAAAGCAAGTTGTGGAGGAAAGGATTTATTCAGCCTATACTTTCACATTGCTGCTCATCACCAAAGGAAGTCAGAACCGGAATTCAAGCAGGACAGGAAGCAGAAGTGGATGCAGAAGCCACTGGAGGGATGTTACTTACTTGCTTCCCCTGGCTTACTCGACTTGCTTTCTTATAGAACCCCAAGACTACCAGCCCAGGGATGGCACCACCCACAATGGGCCCTCCCACCCTAGATCTCTAATTGAGAAAATGCCTTACAGCTGGATCTCATGGAGGCATTTCCTCAAGGGAGGCTCCTTTCTCTTTGATAACTCCAGCTTTGTCAAGTTGACACACAAAACCAGCCACTATAGCACCATTGGATTTTCCCCTTTATACTGTCTGAATTTATAAAATCCTAGTAAGCACTGAAAAATTAAAATGTGTCTAGGCATCGTAGTGCATAACTACTTGTAACCCAAACACTCAGTAAGTTGAGTCAGAAAGACTGAGGGTTCCGGGAGAGCCGGAGCTACACATGGGCTACATAGAGAGCTCTCATCTCAATCAAGCAAAACAAAAACATGGAACTAAGTGTAGAACTCAGTGGTAAAGCATATGACCTAGGTTTGGTCCTTAGCAACAGAGTTCTTTTTTGATTAAATAAAAAAAATGTAGTTGGGTCGACATTCATGTAAGTAGAGTAAGAAGGCAAGTGGACTAGTTACTTTTAATTGCCATGGTCAAAATATCTGAGAGGACAATTAAAGGGGAAAGGGCTTATTTTGGCTCACAGTTTCAGAAAGCCCAGTCCATGGTTCCCTGAACTCATAATGGGCTAGGACAGAAGAGCACAGTAATGGGTCTTCACCTCATTGTAAACAGAAAACAGAAGGAGGGAGAGCAAGAGTGAGAGAAAGAGAAGAGAGAGAGAGAAGTGTGTGAGAAAGAAGTGAAAAAGAGAGGAGAGGGAAGTGTGAGAGAGAGAAGAGGGAGAGAGAAAAGAGAGAGAGAGAGAGAGAGAGAGAGAGAGAGAGAGAGAGAGAGAGAGAGAGAGAGAGACTCTGAAGACTTTCAAAGCCATGTGCCCACCCACCTACTTCCTCCAACTAGGCCCCACTTCCTAACATTTCTAGAACCTTCCATAACTTTGCCACTATCTGGAGACCAGTCATTTAATACATGCACTCTGTGTGTGTGTGTGTGTGTGTGTGTGTGTGTGTGTGTGTGTGTGTAGCACACATTTTATACTCAGACTATAAGGACAAATGTTTCATAGAAAGAAACCAGACAGGTGGATGATGGGCAATGTACATGCCCTCTGGGTGGTATAATTTGCTGGCCCTGTGGCTAGGCCTCTGCTGGCCTCAGTGGCTGCTCTGGAAACAGGCTTGCAGAATGAAGTATCTCTGGGGTCATTAGCTAGGAAGGGACTCATTCTGGGAGAAATCAGGCCTATAGCCTCCTTGGCTGTGGCATGCCTGCTGAGACTTCTTTCCACTAACTTACATTTTAATTAAGAAAGTCACCCTTCGGTGAAAATTGCAGAATTCTTGTACTTAAGAATCAATAAAATGTGCACAGTCTAAAATGAGATTAATAATGGCCAAACTGTCTATTTTGGGAGTAATTATTTATTCATCAAAGAAAACCAGCTGCTTAAAACTGTAGTCCATCATGACCGAAAAAGACATTTCCACTTCAGTCCTGTTGTTAAAATTCCTTTCTATTGCTCTGTCTGCTGTTAAATATAAAAAGCAGGAAGGTTCATTCTCTACCTGCATACATTTTAAATAAGAATTTCAACATTATCTTGTCCATTTAAAATAATTGTATGAAAATGTGAAGAAATATGATCTTGTAAAAGCTGCAGTCTGACGCACCCAGGGAGTGAGGGAGAAAGAGCAGAGACGTTGTTATTTAAAATTCATGGAGCCTGTGGCAAGATTGATGGAGAGAGGTTCCTTTCTGGGACACTCATGAAGCCTGGGGCAAGAGGCTTAGGCTGAGAGGCGGGGCTCAGGCCAGGGTCCCAGGCCCAGCAAGTGCTCTGGGGAAGGGCACTCACTTCATCAACCTATCCAGAGACAGGAGAGAGAAGGTGGTGGTCCTCCACAATGCTAGCACTGTACATGGATCAGACCAACTATGGGAAAGAGGAAAGAGCCAGTGTTTCTATTTGGGATCTGTGTAAGTCTAAACCCCCAAGTCATGACTTAGAGGTCGAGTAGAGGTTGGAGTTGTGGAGCAGAGAAGAGGATGGAGACTAAGGAGAAGAAAAGCAGTGTGTGTGTGTGTGTGTGTGTGTGTATGTGTGTATGTGTGTGTGTGCATGTGTGTGTGCATCAGTGTGTATGTGTGTGAGCATGTGTGTTTGTGTGTATGTATGTGTGCATTTGCATGCACCTGTGTGTGTGCATGTGTGTGTGCATCTGTGTGCACGCATAAGTGTATGTGTATACGTGTGCATGCATTTGTGTGTATGTGTGCGTACATGTGTGTTTGTGCATCAGTGTGTGTGTGTGTGTGTGTGTGTGTGAGTGTGTGTGTGAGCATGTGTATCTGTGTGTGTGTGTATACCTCAGTTGAGGTTTAAGTGATTTTCCCAGAGGGAAAAGAAGATAGGACCTGAAGTTGTTTCCCCCTTTCAATATCTGTGTCCAGCTCCCTGCTCGGGCCCTGTCATGCAGGGGAGTGGTACCTAGGCTGTTTCTCCCTTTCATATGTCTGTCTCCCCTGGCCCTGAGATGGTGGTGGCAGCTCCTGGACTGAGTTGAGACCTTTGCTTTCTGGTTGACTTCATTGTTGTAGTAAAGTCAGAGTTTGAACCAACATAGATTCCTTTCACATTTCTACCCGTGAGAAATCAGGCCTGGT
>JADRCD010225329.1:36627-79855 GCA_019843815.1 Montemys delectorum | reverse complement strand
CCAACACCTTCCGTTTCTGAAACCCTCGCCTCTGTCACTGCTGTAGCCAGACAGATATTCCAGCTTTTCTTCTCATCATTTTGTTTAGCAGGTTCTTGGTAAAACTGAGACAGGGTACTCCCTTTGCTCGTTTGAGCTTAGGAATAAAGAATGCATGGGAAGATAAATACACACTGCATATTTTTAAGTATTTAATTTTTAGCTAGAGGCCTAAGATCAACATGAAGAAAACCAGAGGTCTTATAAGATGTATGGGCAGGCTGCAACATCCCTAAGGTAAGGCATCACAGCATATGCATATCTACTCAGGCTGGATTGTGATTAGCACCTCAGAAACACTGAGGGCCAGGCCTGTAGTACAGACCGCTCCCTTGATTAGCAGCTAAGCACCCTTCCATTTCTTATGAAATGATTGCCAAAAGTATACTTTGATTCCCAAATACATCCTCGACTGGATTATAACATGCTAAAGCCAGTTATGTTTCTTTACATGTCTAAAAAATCAAATTACTATTACATTATCTTCAGCCAAACTGTGAGTCTTTTGTGTAGCTTCTATTTATTCCATTTTCCTAAGACAATTATTTGCTAAGAATACTTTATGGAAAATGCAGGTGGGAGCCTTGATAAATATCTCTCTTCTTTTGTAGTTGTTGTTTTTTGTTTTTTGTTTTTTGTTTTTTGTTTTTTGTTTTGTTTTGTTTTTTTTTTTTTTGAGACAGGGTTTCTCTGTGTAGCCCTGGCTGTCCTGGAACTCACTCTGTAGACCAGGCTGGCCTCTAACTCAGAAATCCACCTGCCTCTGCCTCCCAAGTGCTGGGATTAAAGGTGTGCGCCACCACTGCCCGGCAATATCTCTATTTCTAATCTGTTGTGTTTTGTAAGGCAAAATAATCTCTCATATACTGATGAATCATACTTTTTTTGTCTATAATTTTGAGTAAGTCCTTTAAGGAGCAACGGACAATTGTAGAAACAGTATTTTCTTAAGGAAGAAGGTAAAGTAGAGGTAACGGTCAAAGACTGTTCCTGTTTGCTGACTGCATACAACCGTCACTCATCTGCCAGTGAGATACTTAAGATAAATTAAATTGTAAAAGCCATAAATTGATTTATGAGTCTTTGTTAAAATATACTTTAGATACCATGTAAATATGTACACTAGAATTTATGATAAACAGCATATAAATGCATGTTAATGCAAACATATGTATAAATGTATAAATGTAAATGAACATGGTCACAAGTATAAATGTTGAGTATATGTGTGTTAACCCATATGTATTTTTAATGTGCATATGTTTATTTATATATACACATCTGTAAATGCTGTGTATTTATATTAATTTAAATATATGCTTAAATAGTGTATATGCACATATATGACAATGTACATCTGCATTAATGGTGTGTATATGTATGTGCACTAACTATTAATACATGTAAATGTATAAACATGCAGATTAACAGGGACACATATATAAGTATTATATTAATATTGCTATATGTTAATACAAATGCGTAACTATTGATGTGTATATATTCATAAATGATGCATGTATGAATATATGGTAACATTCATATATGTTTCAATGATATATATATATATGTATGCATAGTAACAGACATATATATACTGATGTGTGTGTGTGTGCATGTGCATGTGTATATGTGTGTTTGTACACAATTGTATCACTCAGGAAGATTCTTTGAATTCTCTGTGTTTCTGGTCAGAAAGAGTTTGGAGACATTCAAACCCCCAGGAGTACTGTCTTCCCAGGTCTACTCACCCACTCACTCACTCCCACACTCACTCACTCACTCACTCACTCACTCACTCACTCACTCACTCACTCCTTCTTGCTAGCAGTGGTCAGCCCCATTGGCCAGCACCTCAGCTTCCATACAGCAAGCTGCCTACCCTTCTATCTCTTCATCCTGGCTCCCAAGCTCCTACATCTTAGATGCTTTCCCATTCCCATTATAGACAACCAATTAAAAAAAATTTAAACAATGAATTTAAAGATTGTTTACTTTCTTACCAACAGGTAAAAAAGGATATATTACCTTCAAACTAAAACATCATATGGTTACCAAAAGAATAAAAAAAATTGTAATGTGTTCAATGGTCCTATTTTAAGCTTACTTAACACTAAGAGAAGGGAATAGATGCTTTCTCCCATAAAGGAAAAAGCTAAAAAGATTGCTGAATTTAAAATTATAAGGAAAAACTATTATTCACTTTCCTAATCTTAATTAAAACTAATTGATTTTAATGTTTCTCTACATTAAAATTGGAAATAGCCCTGATTACAAAGAGTGCCTTCTCAGAAGGCGGGATTGCTAACTCAGTCAACATCTGAGAAAGGTTTTTTTCCTCTAAAAACCACTTGTAAAACATAGGAAAATACAGCTTCTAATGAGCTGCAATCATGTCACTTTTTTCTCACTAAATTGAGTTACTTATGTGGTACACACCACTAGCCACAGTATGCATTTCCATTTCCTGATGAAAAGATAAACTCCAAAAAGGAAATGTGCTAACACTTAAATACGACATAAGTGTAATTAAGCAAATTCTGTCTTCTGAAGAAAGAATAAAAATGTCAGATTTACAGCATTTTATGTGGCAGAAGCACTGTTTATATAAGGCAGTTTGTGCAAGTCGGAAGGTGTATGCAGATGGTCACTAAACGCTTAGTCTCAAAGAGGTAACACTGGGCCAATTATTTTTTTATGCTTCTGTCTATAAATATTATACTTTCCCAACTTCTATGAAAAAAGAGACCCATACTTGAGATCCATAAAGATTCTCTCATCAGCTTATATTGTCCAAGACTATTAAAGTCTCGATTTTCACAACAGGCACGTGAAATACACACTTTTATGATATATTACTAGTATAGAAACTTATATCTCTCTGCTCTTGAACCACCTGCAAATTTTAATAGTCATGTATCACCAGGGTACCAGAAACTCATAAAGTTTAACCTGCCAATTAACAAGTAGGTAAAGTTCCAGCCCTCTGCCATAATTCGTTTACTTTCAAGACACAGCAGAACTTTAAAAAAAATTTTTCTTGAATTTTTTTTTTTTGCCATATAGTGGTATTCCAGCACTGATATTTTAGAAATCTGTAGGAAGTAAATGCTGACAATGCTGCTGGAAACTATGTCCTTATGGAGGACGTGAAGTTAATGAAAATGTGGAAGTCTAAAAATGGATATGATTATCTCCGCAAAGCTGCTACCTGAAACATCTCGTGTGTAGCAGGTGCTCTTCCTTTGGCTTCAGCTCGTCCCCCTCTTGGAGCTGTGATCTATAGCTGCCCTAGCTTCTTTTTAGCAAGAACGTGAATTAGAAATTACAACTTTATTAGGATCATATGTAAATATCCATATTCATAATCCCAGAGGTGAGATCCATAAAACCCAGCAATATAAAGGAACCAGCGCAAGTAAGAAAGGGCTTCCTAATTATTTTTTTGCAACAATGATAAGGACATTCCAATAGGATGACTTCAGGGTAGTAAGTTTCATAAGCGGCCCATTAGTGTCAAGGCTCAAGAGCAGTCCAGTTAGTCATACGAAGAGTTACTGCCATGTTAAGAAGCCAGTTATTTTTTTTTTTTTCTGAACTTACAGTACTAGGTGGAAATATTTTCTTTTCCCAGTGCTTCCTTCACTTGAACTATTCTCCCAGGAGGGAATTAAAACTTTTATGACAGAAGGGTAGTGGGAGTATTACTGAATGATAATATGCTTTGAATATGGCAAAGAATGTCTAACTATTCATTCACTCCTATCTTATTGACCATAACTATGTTACTCAGTAACCATAGACTATAAGTAACAGACACAAATGCTGGACCCATGCATTTGATAATCCCATGGGAAAAAACAATAAGGATGCGTCTTCAATATTTACTGATGTTAATATAATGCATTTAGCATCATATTTGTGAAGAAATAATAATAATAATAATAATAATAATATTGGCACATTGATAGCCAATATTGTACTGAATATAATTTTATTGCTTCTATATACATTATCTCCTTTATTCTCCCCAGTCAAACAAAAGGAATATAAAAGCATAAGGTTAAGAGATTGTCCATCGACAACTGAGTGGGGCCAGGACTCAAACCTACTCTGTCAGGCTGTAAAGCATTTACTCTTCTATGACTCTTCTTTAATATTCCAGTTTTGTTTTGTTTTGTTTTGTTTTGTTTTGTTTTTTCGAGACAGGGTTTCTCTGTGTAGCCCTGGCTGTCCTGGAACTCACTCTGTAGACCAGGCTGGCCTTGAACTCAGAAATCTGCCTGCCTCTGCCTCCCAAGTGCTGGGATTCAGTCTTAAAGGATCTCAATCCTACCTAGACAGAATCTAGAAACACTGGCAGAAGGAAACACACCTGGGTTTCTCGTAACAACCGGGAGAATAGCTGTCTCTTTCTTAGGTCTTGGGAACCCAGTTTGCATTGAGTTGCAGAATGTTTTTGCAGACTTACTAGTAAACTAGCAGCAGGCATATCCCAGTGCCTAAGCATTCAGTTCATAAATGCTTTGGCAACATTCGAGGATCCTAAGGGCTTGTGATGTATCAGGTAACTACACACTGGGAGGGGATGGACAGCTAGAAGCTTTGTTGTTTGTTTAATTTGTTGAAGAATCTCCCTCACAAACTGACCAATCTCCTTATCCTAATGGTCATTTAGACACTTTGGCTTTATTTCCCCAAATCTGGTTCACATTTGTTATCTATAACATCTCTATAGTGTCACTGAGGAGAAGTTTTAATGTGCAATGTGATCTGGCCCTGGTGAACAAGAGTAGAAATAATTCTTCAGAGGGGAAAAAAACAAAAACAAACCCCAAATTAAGTTCAAATAGTTTTTTTTCCATAAATAGAACAAAGAATTCAGTAATTTTTTGTTAAACCTGAAGATTAAGAAAGTTGATGAGCATCAAACAGACAGAGATAGGGGTCTAGAGTAAAAGAATGAACACACATCCAGTCCATGGCCACAGCTGCACATGTAGCAGAGGATGGCCTTGTGGGACACCAATGAGAGGAGAGGCCCTTGGTCCTGGGAAGGCTCAATGCCCCAGTGTAGGGGAATGCCAGGGCAGGGAGACAGGAGTGGATGGTAGGGTGGGTAAGCACCTTCATAGAAGCAGGGGGAGGGAGGATGGGATAGGGGGTTTTCGCAGGGGAATCTGGGAAAAGGGATAACATTTGAAATGTAAATAAATAAAATATTCAATAAGAGAGGAAAAGAAAAAAAAAACCACATGCCCAACCTTAGACATTGAGAGATACAGAAAGAACTAAATATAGTAAGATTAAGATATTTGAGTAAACAAACTACACAAGCTGGCTCTGTATTTTCTGATATACCTTTAACTACTCACAGGTATGTGCTTTGTACCTTTGCTTACTCACAGCACTAGGGATTGAACCCTGGGCCTTGCAGGTACATGCTTAGGCAAATACTCTGCTCTTTAATTGTATCTCCAGCCTTTAGTTAATATAGTTGTTTGACTGCATTTATTGCATATAACCAGATTATCTCTTCTGCCTAAGATTTATCTTACGTTTCTATTACAAGAAATTTTGATTTGGAAAGCACATTATGGATATTAATTTATTGTTATGTGCTTATATGGTTTTACTTTTTAATATTTAGGCAATAATAGTTTATGTATATGAATGTTTGCCTGCTTATGTATGCACGTGCATTATGTACAGACTTGGTACCAAAGGAGAGCATTGGATCCTCTGGAACTGGAGTTACATGTGGCTGTGAGGTGTCATGAAAGTGAAAACCCGGTCACCTCCAAGAGGACAAAGTACTCTTTACTGCTGGTCAATCTTTCCACACCCTCTAATTTTATATTGAATAGACTTGTAGAAAAAGAAAAAACAAAGAATCAAATAGTTTAGTCATAAGAGAGATGTAATATATAACATGTTGAATTTGTAGATTCAAATTAGGCCTCTAAAAAGTTACATGTAAAACAATTTTTACCAAAAGGGAAAACATTGCTCTTCTGAAAATGTTTGGATAAGAATGTAGAATGTAGAATAGTTGTATTCATTATGCTCACAATTATAGATTGCAAGTCACAAACTCAAAATAAATGATTGTTTTCAATTGAAGTGATCCTCTTGCTATGGCAGGGCAGAGAATTATCAGCACTTCCAAGAAAGTTTTCTTAAAAGCCAGTTCCTACATCTTCAGGCATCATCATGTTCCAATTTCCTACTTTAAAATTTACTTACAACTGGCAACTGTCTAAGAGTGGTTTTTCTGAAAACAACCATGGAGAGGATTCACTGAGGAAATCGTGATGAGGGGAGGTAAGTGATGTGGATGTTGTGATAGCAAAAACTACACTGCTAAGCCACTGTGCTTGACCCAACTGGAAGTATAGACTATGGAAATTATCCTCAGACAACTGGGCAGTGTCCGGCTCAAGGCAATGGCTCTTTTTGTTTGCTGCTCCTACCCAAAGTTGAAGGGCTAAAAAAGAAATAATTTAGTTCAGGAATTAAATCTGGAGGCAAGATTATATTACTGTTGAAATCATAAATGAACAATTCCAGTGTATATATGCTAGCAATTTTGCCATATGTCTTTCTCCTATTTTTTTCTCACATGAATAAGTGTTCAGCAATTTCAATTTTTTTCTTACTTCTTTTCATCCTAAAACTTCCATTAATGAACTAGGGAGATATGCACAGAAACTAGATATTGTGTTTCCAAGACGATGGCTAGGGATGCCAGTGTGGGGAGAAAAGGAATGATCAGGCTATTTTAGTCAGTTGATTTCTATTTTTCCTTTGAAAAAGGAACATGATGGGGGGGGGCGGCATGTCTAAGAAGAAACATCTATGGAAAGACCCCAAACAGGAATCAATGGTGACAATTAAACGTGACAGAGAGGGAGTTGGCAAACTGGTAGCACACTAATGTAAGGGTAGGTGAGAAACAGAGTGGGAGCAGGCATGGAGCAGCTATTTCAGAGAGCTGGAGAAGTTCCAGGATCTGACCTCCAGAGGCTGTGTGTATAATTTATGTCAATGAGTACCACTAGCTGGCACCTTCATCACAAGCATGCAAAGTAAAGTACAATTAACTCGACAATGTTAGTCGTGGCACTGTGCAGCTGCCCAGACCATGCATAGAATAGACATGTACATTTTAGGATAAAAGGAACTGTAGGAAATATACAGAATGGAGGCTGTTAAAAATGACTAAATCTGTTCTTCCTTCTGTCAATGAATTATTACTGATAAACTCATAAGACTTTACTTGGCAATCTATAGTCATGATAACCTTTTACCAGAAAACTCACTTAATTTCTTTACTATGTTGGATATGCTTCTGATTTAAATAAGATTACAAATGTGTCAATGTCTTACCACATAAGTATATAGCTCACTCTGTTTATACACTTGAGTGGGAACTTTGAATGTGTATGTACATAGATTCAATATCATTTACTGTTCCAAACTCATAAATAAAAAAAAATTCTATCTCCCTCTCAAAGTGAAATCCTATGTATAATAGGAATTGAAATGTAAACATATTTCATCAATCCACTAATTTACTATGAAGCAACAACTTCAAGGGGCAACCCTGATGACTAGCAGCTATGAAATCCTCTGTTTGCATTTGCTTGAGCCACAAGCCAAGTGGTTTTACATAATCACTGTTTAAAATGTCAGATTTCCTATGGGTGTCTTTAGACTTGCTATGTCACAATGAATTTTCCCTCTAAAAGTTAAAATAATATATATGACTTTTTATTGACTTTATTCTTGAAAGAGCAGCTTTACTGAGGAAGGCATGGAATAACCTATATGTCAATGGTGCAATGTACAAAATCCAGTTCAGGCATCAGAAACACACAATATTAAACAGATTATCACGCATGAATTTGTTATTCATAGCACGACACAGGAGAGTATGTTCTCTAAACTAACACTCTTACCCTTACCACACTGAACATTATCTGAAACTGCTTATGGCATCCCTGTGCACTCAGAGAAAAAGTCATTTAAGAGCTTTGGCTTCACATCAAAACTCTCCATAATCCGGCCCTTCTCCAGGCCAGCTCACCCTTCACCCAACCCATCTCAGGCTCTTTACTGAGAAGTCAAACTATCTCTACTCATCACATTGTCCTACAATTCCCCCAGTGCTGTTTCCCACCCCTTTCCTAGTCTGGACTCTTCTTTGATCTGTCTGGGATTCATTTCCACTCCTAACATTTCCTTGTCTTTTGTCTAAGCAATGTCTCTCTCCTGTCAACTCCTCAATGTCTCTCTCAATGTCAACTCCTGTCTCTCTCCTCACTCGATGATTTCACACACACACACACACACACACACACACACACACACACACACTTTCATACCTTCTACATTCTCTTTCCTCTATCCCTTAAAGTCCACACCTAGTGTCCCTTTTCTAGTTTCATGTTATTTGTGTTTGCTTTCAGGGGTAATGAGCAGGACAAAACAACTTGAAGAAGAGCAAGCAGTTTTACTTCATCTTACACTGCACAGACCAACAAGGGAATCCAACACAGGAAACCAGAGGCAGGAACTGAAGCAGGGACCTTGAGGAACTCTGCTTATTGCTTTTGCTCTCCAATGCATGCTCAGTCTGCTTTCCTATACAACCAAGAACCACCTCCCCAGGGTTATCACTGTCCACAGTAGGCAGGGCTGTGCCGCATCAGTTATTAATGAAGAAAATTCACCACAGACCTACTCACAGGTCAATCTGGTGGTCAATTCCTCACTTAAAGTTACCTCCTCCAGGATGACTCTCATTTCTTTCAAATTGATAAAAACTAAACAGCACATAGAGCTTCCACAGGAACCCCAAGTCAAACATGCAAATCTAAAGATCCAAAGCTAGCATCTATACATGAAAGAAAAGATGTGACATTTGTCTTCTGGGGCCAGGTTACCTCACTCACTGAGTATCTCTAGTTCCACCCATTTATTTACAAATCTCATTACTCTCTGCAGCTGAATAAATTTCTGTTGTGTAAATTACATTTTGATTATTTATTCATTAGTTGATAGTTATCTGGTTTGGTTCCATTTCCTAGCCATTGTGAATAAAACAGCAATGAATACACATGAGTTAGTACCTATGCAGTTATATACAGAATTATTTAGGTATATGCCCACAAGTGTACAGCTAGATCCTATGGTAGTGCTATTTATAGTGTTATGAGGAAACTTCATGTTGATTTCCATAATGGCTACATGGACTTACATTCTTAGAACAGTGAACCAGGGTTCCCCTTCTCTGCATCCTCACCAGAAGTTGTTGTAATTTGTTTTCTTGGCTTAAATCATTTCAATTGGAGTAAGATGCTCCAGAGGATGCTGCTAAACTCATGCATATCCAGAAACTACTAATTGAACAACAGGTTTAAAGAATTTTTAAAAATGCATGGAAGGAGATGGTGTGGAGTGCCTGGGGGAAATGGCAGGAGAAGAATTCGGGATGTATATGATCAAAACATATTGTACACAAATAGGATATTCTCAATGAATAAATGCAAAATATTTTTAAATTAACCCTTCTTTTAACTCTCAATCTGAGCAGATTTCTGTCCTGAATAATTTGAATCTGTTTTGTTATGCCTGCTACATAATATCAATATAACCTGCTTACCTGCAGTATTTCTGATTAGGCTGGGAGACCCTTAAGAATAGAAGAATGGGAAAGTCTTGCTCTTCTCTAGAATATAGTCTTTTAACTCTATCATAGAATTAAGTGAAACTTTTGGGCTTACTAATTACTAGATACTTTCTTTCCCATTTGACAAATAAATTGGTTAGGCAATACTAAGGAAAAATATATAAACAGTATATAAGTTCTTGCTTGAGGCATTGAGTCACTCTCCAACATCATCCATCCATCATATGCCAACTCTATCACCCATAATATGGATACAAGCAAGGAATCAAGCTCATCTTCTCCACCTTCTGCACAATCAACGAACCAATAAATAAGGCTAATATTAACCGTAAGACAGTAAGTAAAATATTCAAGGCTTAAAGCCCTCAGGTTATACAGTGTTCTCATAGAACATAGCCCACAAGCCCTAGTACAGCTTATCCTTCCTCTTCTCCCCAGTTAGGTATCCATATGTAGGTAGACATATGCCCTAGAATTCTGTAAAACAACTGATCAAGTGCAGAAGGGATCCTCTGGAAACAAGCACAGCTCAAGAGAAACTGATGTCCTGTGAGTTTCTCAGAGCACTGGGGATCAACATGTCATTCAGTTTCCTATTAGTGTATTATTACAAAACTAGCATGTCTTAAGCATTTAATACTTCACATGAATACAATTATATATATAATTTTCAAGAAGTATGTCTTTGATATTCACCAAAATGCCTTTGCTGTGTGTCCTTTAAGAATCCAGAGAAAAAATATTATGCTAAAAGTTCTCCATAATTTTCAGACCACAACTGAAATATATGTGAATCTAGCTTATGTAAATTATGCATGTGGTTGGGCATAGCCACATAAAGTTTTCATCTAACATGTTTAGATATATTCCAGATTTCAAATTTTGCTTTCATCTTTTAGAATATTTGCATACCAAGATAGCATGAGGATGAGGCCCATATATAACCACGAAATTCATTTGTATTTCATATGTAGTTTATTTACAAATCCTGAACATGATTTATATGATATTTTAATGTACCTGTATTCTGACTCCAGGTACTTAATTTTCCATATATGACCTCCTGTTGACACTCATTATACTTTGGAGTTTGGAGTAATTTGGATCGTGAATGATCTTGAAAATGCTCAGTTGGAGTTGTGTTTCTTCAATACCTGGTAACTTGTCCTAAGCACTCACACACTACTATATTAACTGACAGCTCTACTACTCCAGGAAAGAGTACTACTTGCTAGAAGGCAATGCAGACTTTGATTGGACAACACAATCTTTGGCTCCTGAGGAGCATCATCAGGGATGACCGCCCTTCCCTTCCCAGACCTGGAATCAATGGCTCCCATCGTACTTCTTGCTCTTCCCCAGTCATCAGTGAGTGGGGCCTTTGTTCATCTCCATCTTTGCAACATGACTCATAATTTCTTTCTCAAATCTTAGCAGGGCTTCCCGTTTTCCTTTTCACCTGTCAGCATCCTCTCCCATGTCATAATCTGCCTGTTACACTCTTGCTGCTATTACAGTTGCCATTCGGTTCCTGGGCAAGTGTTAGGAGAATTGTCACTTGTCTAACTTTACACAGAGACTAAGTAGCCTTCTGAAGGGAGGATGCGTTTTCCATCCACAGTTTCTCCAGCACCGTGCCTCTATAAGCCTACTTCCCTCCTTAATACCCATCTCCTGTGTCAGAAATAAGGTGTGTCCCTTTCTTTGTCTACTGCCACCATAACCAAGAGCAAAGCTGTAGAAGAAATATGTGGGTAATTTTATATATTTCTAAGTGGAGAATGCAAAAGTCCCTCCCACCTCTATACAGTGCAAGTCTTAGCCTCTTAAAAATAAAACTGAAATGCAAAGGGGAGGAGAAGTGTTTTGGCTCTTTGCTCAAAGGCCTTATAATTGTTACCCGTCCCGACTTCATGTAAGACAAGGTTCCCTTCTCGGATCTCATAGCATCTCCATTTCTCCAAGCTCAACTATCATCTTTCCAAATTCCTAAGGTGTTCTTGGGAGCTCTGAATGGAACAAAGGCCTCCGCGACAATGCTCAGGGCAGCATTAAAAAGACAGTAGGAAGAAAACCTATTACCTGTCATCTGTGACCTTCTATGCCTTCATGCACATTCCCCATCCTTGCAATTATCTAGGCAGCAAAGAAAGAAATATCTTCGAGCCCGCTGGGAGTAAAGCAGCCAGCCACTCAGGTGCTCTGGCCCTTTATGCAACCTTGCTCCCAGTTCCATTCAGGGAGGTTGGTCTACCAACATCAGAAACAGGGGAGGGTGTGAAAATTCTCTGTTTTGTTCTGCAAGGCACCCAGCAAACAGGTTGCTAAACCTCAAGGGAAGATACCAGAGTTTTCAGGATTAGAATGTTCGCCTAATCCTCCTTGGCTACTGTGATGCTTGTGGAAAGAAAGGGGCTTGCTAAGACGTGCATGTATGTGAATGACACACACTCTTCCTGTTGCAAGGGTGTGCATCACCTCACATACACTGGTTCCAACAGGGCATCCTTGTCAACAACAAATGGAAGTTACATTTTATTGTGTTCTAAACAACGAGTATCATCAGTATCAAAACTTGTGAATCTAAATTTAGCTAGCAATGTCCACCTGTTTTAACTTCTCATGTCCAGAAGGTATTGTACTAGAAATCAACAAGAACAAGATGGTTCACAGTTTCTTCTCTGTGGATACTCTGCCTAGTATATCTTGTCTAGAAGGGGTTTTCAGTGTCCCCATATTGTTTGGTTAAGTACCACCTGATAAAAAGCTTATAGAAATTAGCTTTGCCACACACCACTGACCTACGGAGTCATTTTTCAGCTTCACGAACAGGTCCAGAGGAGAGGAAATTATTTTTTATTAACCAGGTACTAAAAAGTAAAGCCTTTTATAAGGGCTGCTCACTTCTTTCCACCAAGAGCAGTGGGCAAAGGAAAACAAATCCAACTGCAATAATGTTGCCCACAGGCAGCTTTATTAAAATCTATAAGGTGAAATTTTTAATACAATCAAATCATCATAAAATATGTTAGGCATTTATGGTAAATACAACTATTATTGTACACCTTTCTCCATGACACCACCCCTGGGAGAAAGGGATTTGTATGTTGCAGAAATGAGCCTTTTGTAAGGTGCGTTTGGGCTCCTCTAGCAGGGGTCAAGTTGCATTTTCCATTATAAACCTGTTTCCAGGGGTTTATTACCTTGTCATAAAAATCTACTTGGGGCTGAATGTAACATAGAGAGTCTTAGGTTAGCAGCATGTTCTCTGCAAAAATGTATCAGGATTGCGTAAACAGCTTAGTGACATTTCAATGACACAGTACGTGAAACAGATCGTGTAGTCCAATGAGCTAACACACGTCAAATATTTTGTGGAGCCAAGACCCACACCCACAGTTCTATATCTCCCCATAACTAACTAACCAAAGGATTTATAAAGTCCACCAATATTTCTAGGTAAAGAATATGACCAACACGTTAATATATATATATATATATATATATATATATATATATATATATAAAATGAGGAAAATTCTACAGAATGGCAACACTTTCTGAGGTTTAAAGTAAAGTGTTTTCCAAGAACAAAATATTGTTTTATCAATGTTAGCCCTGAAAATACTTACTTTTCTTTAATCTTAGAAATTATGAAAATAAATCTGAATCAATACAAAAAAAACAGCTAGGAGTCATTATCGTATGATGCTAAACTGTGTCATGTTTTTGGAGCACAATTGTAAGTAGGTTTTTGCTAATGTTGAAATATCTATGTAGAGAGAAAGCGGCTGTGTGCTAAAGCAGCTTGAGAGCAGTTCTGGACTGAAGCAGCCTAAGGACGTCTTCTACGAGAAGGCTTACAAAGGGGGTATGCCAACCTGAAATACAGTTCTTCTTTCTCTTAAACCTGGAATTTAAGATGCTTATTGTAATCTTGTAAAAAGCAATCAGGGACCCATAGCTGACTTCAGGCTCCTCATGGATGCCAGGAGACCTCTCAGGTCCCGCTTAGTACTTTTGCCAGCTGAATTCCAAATATGAAGCATGTTTTAATATACCAAATGAGCATAATTATCACCACTAATCAAATGCCTAGATTTTTTTATATTAAGATTTAATTTGAGGTTGGAGAGATGAATCCATGGTTAAATGCACTTGCTGCTCTTGCAGAGGGCTGGGTTCAGTTTCTACCATCTGTATTGGATTCCACACAACTACCTTTAACTTCAGTTCCAGGTTTTTGGATTACCTCCTAGGGTCTCCACACACATTTTCAGGTACTGCAATACACATGCACACTCACATGCACACACACACACATATATATACACACACTTATACACACATACATACACTCAGGCACATATACACGGAAATTTTAAAGTAAACTAAATTTTTTAAAAATCAAATATGTACATGGAGGTGGTTATATGCACATTAGATTGAGAAGATTGTGTTGGATCCCCTGGAGCTGGAGTCACAGGCATTTGCAAGCACCCCAAGAAAGATTATGGGAATTTCCTCTACAAGAGGAGTACACACTCGTTACCACGAAACCATCTCTCCTGTGCCTGGACAGTTAGATTTCTAAAGCTTAATTTTCATGAAAGAATGTTAAAAATAAAGACATTGTCTCTTAAGAAGACCATCTGAGGGGTAAACATCAAAACCTTAAACTCTCTTTTGAGACAATTTATGGGGGCAGAATAGGCTTTAAATAGAAAAGCAGGAATAACTGAAAAGTGTAAGAAAAATTATAGAGGTGAATGATAGAGATCACAGGTATGGAATACATAGCACTTTCTCTTTGTTTCCAAGGTGCCAGTTGCATTAATAACTTATTCATTAATGGACCTCTTGTATTATAAGCAGGGCAGTGATTCAACTCATATGACCTCTTGTCTCCTTTGTACAGTACATGCTAATTGCTTCATAGTCCTTAGGATGTGTGCATGTGTGTGTATATGTGAGTGCGTGTGTGCTCATGTGTATATGTGTATCTGTGTGTAGATGTGTATGTATCTATGTGTGTATGTGTGTGTAAATATTCACCTGTCTCCACCCCTAGATTGTAAATTCTGCACAAGTGAAAATTGTATCTTTCATCTAACCTGCTCTCAGCGCTGCAGCCTGCATATTGCCTGGCATACAGTATCTCATAGTAAAAACAAGGAAGCAGTCAAGGAAAGGGAAAGAAGAAGGGAGAGAGGAGAGACAGAGACAGAGAGAGAGACAGAGACAGAGAGGCAGAGAGGCAGAAAGAGGTAGAGAGAGAGAGAGAGAGAGAGAGAGAGAGAGAGAGAGAGAGAGACAGAGACAGAGACACAGAGACACAGAGAGACAAGGAGAGAGACAGAGACAGAGAGACAGGGAGGCAGAGAGAGGCAGAGAGAGAGACAGAGAGACGACAGAGAAACAGACAGAGACAGAGAGACAAAGAGAGACAGAAAGGCAGAGAGAGTCAGAGATAGAGAGACAGAGAGACAATGAGAGAGACAGAGAGACAGAGAGGCAGAAAGAGGCAGAGAGAGGCAGAGAGACAGAGAGACAGAGAAACAGAGAGACAAAGAGAGAGACAGAGACAGAGAGACAGAGAGGCAGAAAGAGGTAGAGAGAGAGAGAGAGACAGAGAGAGAGACAGAGACAGAGAAACAGAGACAGAGACACAGAGAGACAGAGAGAGAGACAGAGAGACAGAGAGACAGAGAAACAGACAGAGACAGAGAGACAAAGAGAAACAGAAAGGCAGAGAGAGTCAGAGACAGAGATAGAGAGACAGAGAGACAATGAGAGAGACAGAGAGACAGGGAGGCAGAAAGAGGCAGAGAGAGGCAGAGAGACAGAGAGACAGAGACAGAGAAACAGAGAGATAAAGAGAGAGACAGAGAGACAGAGAGGCAGAGAGAGGCAGACAGAGAGACAGAGACAGAGAGGCAGAGAGAGACAGAAACAGAGACAGAGAAACAGAGACAGAAAGACAGAGAGAAAGAGCCAGAGCCAGAGAGAGAAATGGTGAGAGAGGAAGGAGAGGAAAGTGCTGAGGGATGACAGGAAGAGAGATTGAGAAAAGCGTTGAAGAGCAAGTTTACAAAGCAGAATACACTGCACAAATAGAAATTGTGTGAAAATCTGATTGTCCTGTGTTCTTAATACGACAAAAAATGATTTAAAACACTACAATTTATCATTATGATAGGATCAACTACTAGACAAATACATAACTTTTGAAAAGAAACACTGGCCAAACCTCACAGCTAAAAAGCTGTTTTCACTGTGATGATGTCAGTGGGACAGCTGTTTACGTAGACTTAAACGTCAGGATTTATTTCTGCAGTAGAGTAATGGTTAGAAAAGAGGTAGTTAAAAGCTTAAAAAATAGTGGTTAAAAGATTCTAGTGTGTCTTAACAATGTCAAGTTTCTAATACATATGAAGAAACCCAGTTTCTGGAAAACAACAACAACATATTTTAGGAGGCCAGATCTAATAATGGCCTCTGTTAGAAGATAACAGGGATTGTATTATTTTCCAAAACTTTGGGTTGCTAAAACAGAAATGTGAAAATATCTGAATCCGTAGACCCAACATATCCACCAACATTCTTATGTGCATCGCCTTCCCAATGGAAACCACTGGGTAAGCCCAGAACAAATAAGGAAATGACACCACGTGGTGTTTATGAAGTATTCTCACATACTAGCTGCTTAAAGCCTTAAATCCCCATAGGGCTAATAAGTCCCACGTTAAGGCTAACTTTGCAAAATTCATGGCTAATGGTAGAACTGCAATTCTGAACTGTTTGATTTATCACAACTGTCTCCAAATCAAATAAATATTAAGTTTATAATACTCATCACCATGCAATATATCTGAATATTATTCTTCATTTGGCTGAGTGCTAAGAACAGGATGACTGTCAGTTTACATCTACATTATAATATTATTATCACATCTGCGAAAATTCTATAAATTACATCTACCATCATGTCTGCCAGAATAATGCTAAAACTTTTAATATTTGTTACTGGACCTTCTTAAAAGTTTTGTTCTGGAATTATGTTAAGTAAAAACAAGCTTTACACTCAAGTAATAAGTATATCAATGTCTTAGTCAGGGTTCTCTAGAGTCAGAAATAGCCACTACAATCAATAAGCCTTGTTGCTGGCCTACAAAGAAGTGTCCTTGGATAAAAGATATAGTGTATCCTTGCTACACCTTGCATTTGGGGACACAGAGGCTACAGTTCCTAAATAAGGAATTTCTTTAAAAGGTTTTTTATTATGTCTATTTACTAATTGTGTATCTCTCTCTCTCTCTCTCTCTCTCTCTCTCTCTCTCTCTCTCTGTGTGTGTGTGTGTGTGTGTGTGTGTGTGTGTATGTGTGTGTGTGTGTGTGTGATGCTGCCATGGTATATTTATAGAGGTAAGAGTACAATTTGCTGACATCATTTCATTTCTTATAACAAGTAGGTTCAGGGGCTCGAACACAGGGCACCAGACTTGTCAACAGTGTCTTACCCTAAGCCATCTCACTTACTCTGAGAGTTTCTAAAGAAATTTAATGAGTTGTAATAGAACTATCCTTGGCTCAAATTTAGAATTATTTGTGTCACTTTCCATAGATATTATACATATACAGCAACATACATAAACCCATGTATTCCCATACTCCAAGGCCTATTCCCATGGAACTAACAAATCTGAATTCCCAAAACGGGGTCCCAATATTTGTATTGTTAATCCCACAAATAGTGTGATCAAGATTAGGTCACTGCTATAAAATTTTATTTATATTAATTAATTTATTTACTATAATATTTAAGACATTGATTCTTCTGATATTTGAAAAATAGTTTTAGATGTATTTATTTGCATGAATGTTAGTCTGTATTATTGTATGTGCATCATGTGAGTGACTGGTGTCTGTAGAGGCCAGAAGAGGGCATCAGATTCCCTGAAACAGTTGTGAGATACCAACTGGGTACTGGGAACCAAACCCAGGTCTCTGCAAGTGCAGCAAATGCCTTTTACTGCTGGGCCATCTCTCCAGACCCTTGAAAAGCACAGTTTATTACATTATATAAAAATAACACTGAACAGTATCCATTATGGTCTTCATTCCCTTTTTCATAATCACACCACTACCAGTAAACACATTCCCACACTCTACTTTAATTTGTTGAAAGCAACAAGATGCACATAGAATATTTATAATAAGACTGGATGCCCCCACTTCTAAATCTTCCGTTAGCAAAATGGGTATGCTTGAGATGGATAGCCATGCCATAAATATTTAAGGTCCCTTATAGAAGGATAAGTGGAGATTATTTAAAAGCTAAAGCACACAAAAACCTAACACATCCATTTTTAATGTGGTGGGAGACTATTGTTTATTTAGTTTTTAAAACTCATCCTAAATTTGGCTTCCTGGAACCAAAGAATCCTAGCTTTAAATGAGCAGATAGCCTTCTCCTGTCCAATGGGTAATTCGAACTTTACTGAGATGCAGGTTTGAACAGACACAAAAATAACTCACATTAAATTCTAAGCGGTCTCTGTACTCTGCTTGCCACAAGCCCTATTGTTCCATGAATTGCTCCTACTTAGCCTGTAGGAAATTTTCACTAAAATAAGTTCCCATGGCCAGAAAAGGCCAAAAGAAATTTCACATAAAAGAAGAAAGCAAGCTTGCAGCACTCAGGAGTTAACATCGCTCCGTCAGTGGCTGGAATAGGCAGACACAGGACCACAGGAGCCTCTAAGGAGGGTGGCTTCGCTACCTTTTCTCTCTCTACTCTGTCCTAAGCCAGAATTTACTCCAAAGTAAGTGGCCTGAAGTCCCAAATACCCTCCCTCCCTCCCCGGCCTTACCTCATTTTTTCTTTTAAGAACCTAATTTTAGGCTTAAGAATCTTTTAAATATCTGAAAGATTAGCAAAAATAAGAGGCACAGCCCTCCTGAAATAAGCCCTTCACTGTGTGTCCTGTTTGCTTCAAATCTCTGTTCTGTCTTCTTTACTATCCAGGTCCCATGCTGCTTCTGGAAACTGCACTTAGCACATAGGCCAAAATCACTTCTGCGAAGCATCACTTCTCTAATTCCCATTTGGATCACTTTCACATTTTACCCCTGCTCTGCTATATTCTTTTGGATTTTCCTCTATCCTTTATTGAGTTATTTCTTCGGAGCTCAAATCACCTTTAGGTGTTTGTTTGTTTGGTTGGTTGGTTAGTTTTACATCATCTTTAAGCAACATTTTCCTTACCGGGAAAAAAAAAAAAGACAAAAAATTAAACAAAAAAATCAAAACAACAAGCAGAAGAACAAGACCTTGCCTGCCCAGATTTAAATATTGTATTGTGATATTTTAATGTTTTTCAAAATGGCTCTTACGTTCAGTCCCCTTTCTAATGATGTTTGTATGTGGCTCTATACTTTCTGGCTTTTTAAAATGAATCTTGGCAGAACTGAGGGTACTTTATTAACATTTTCAGTCACTCTGCCAATCATATCCAAAGCTATATTCAGCACTAAATTTGAGAGGCTTTTGAACTTCCTAGTGATCTATTATGCCCAAGCCCATCAAATAAGCCAAGTTAATAGGAACATAGGTTCAGTACCTCCCTGGTCATCACAGTATTCCTCCCAGGCTAAATTTTATCTGCTGAGCTCCTGTCAGGTAAGAAGTGAGGCACCAGGTCCTTTATAAGAAGAAAAGAACAAAGATGTTGCTGATAATGAAGGCAAAATCCTCAAATGTCAACAATAATGTAACACAGAGTCTGAAACATGGAGGTCAAACCTTATATTCTAGGAGAAAATTATATCAGCTGGATTGTAGGAATCAGAGAAGGCGACATGAGAGAATAGGACTTAGGCTATTACTAACAGTTACACTGGCATTAGTCTCCATTTACCAGTTTCTGGCATGTGTTTAACTAAGACTAGCATGAAACACAGAATACAAATGGGGAACAGGAATGGGTAAGAAGAAAGAGATAGATATCTAGCTAGAGAACAACAATCACTGTATATTCACAGCAGCACATTGTCAGGTCATCATAACACCCTCAGCATGTCAAGGAGTCTATGGTCAAAGTAGACCATAGTTCACTGGTAGCATAGCTTGTAAGTTGGGGTCCAGAGATCTAAGTGTAAATCCATGCAACTATAAAAATCATTCTTTATCCACTGCATTTGGCTGACTTTGCTCTAAGACATATTAGTGTAGTCATGAGAATAAGAATGTCACTTGATGAACAGGGAAAAGTATAAATCATGGTAAAAATGTGGAAAGGGGAAGGAACACAGCAGAGATGGTGACAAATGACAACAGCTGGCATCTATTAGTGACTAGCTTTACATCAGCTGTACTCTGACTTATGAACTCTTGGCATACTGAAAATAAATGCGTACAGGAAAATTATCTACTACCTGCATTTGATTGAGAGGGGAGAAGTTACAAAAAACTTGCCCAAGGTGATCCACACAATGGATGTCAGATGCTGGATTTGAGTCAAGTAGTATCATACAGGGGCTGCCATTGTCAATAGGTGAAATTACTGAAAACAACAGGGAAATTTGGAAGCTAGGTGGAGTAACCAGGTAGAGCCCATTGTTTGCACGTGTAGCTTCTGAGGAATGCTGTGTTGAGAGTATTAATATAGTCTAGGAATAAAAAGACTATATCACTAATCAGTGAGAATTAAACTTGGATAAACTGTTCTAATTTGTGACAGAGCCTTCTGGGAATTTTGAAATGTATCATTATCCAATTGTAGAATATTAAGACCAGGACACAGGGCAAAAGGCTTTCTAATTTTCTTTGACCTAAGAACTGTGGTTTCAAGATCTTATTTTTAATTCTAATTATACATAGGCATGTGCATATGTGCCTGTGACTACAGGTGTCCTCTGAGACCACAGGCATAGGATCCCTGGAGCAAGTGTCATGGGTGGCTGTGAGTCACACCATATAAGTTCCAGAAGTGAACACAGATCCTCCACAAGAGCAATAAGTGCTGCTAGTCACTAAGCCTTCTTGAAAACCCTTTTAAACTCTTTAAGATATCCAATCATAAAGATCAATTTTTATTAACCCCATCTGTTCCTTTATTTATAAAAACTGAAGTCCTTGTGTCTTTCACAACCTCCTGTGACATTAGTGACAAGATCATATTGCCTTGTTCATCTTTTGGTCCCCTATTGCCTAATCATTAAGTCCATTTGACTATAAGGCACTTGCTTCCTTGGTTTGGCATGTCTCTAAGGTAAAAAAAATTCTTTCCCATTGTGTGCCTTGTACAATGAAAGTTGTTCTCTTCTGCTATACTGATTCTTGTCTCCCTTAGGGTGAGGATGAATAAGAGTCCTCTCCAGTGGACTGTGGACAGCAGGAATACCTGCCATTTCAGATCCCCCAAGCAGAATGACCCACGACTCCTCCAGATGCTGCTTCCCTCCTGCTGCAAGGGATGTCGAGATCCTCGGCCACTTTGAAGCCACATGAGGAAGATTTGTAACCTACATCAAGATGAGACCCTGCAGGACAGATCAGAAAAGAGCTGGTGTGCTAGCCTCAATTCACACAGTGCCAGCAGCTTTCTACCAATGAAAGAAAATATTTCACTGGGATGATCCACTGACTCGTCTGCGTTCCATTGTCCCAGTCAGCTCAGCCTCACCAAAACATCACACTGACAGTGTCAGATGGGTGGGACCATATCAAAGGCCCAGGTTATATATAATGTTGCTTGAGTGATCAGAATCTGTCAGTAAGAAAACAGACACTTCAAGCTGGAAAGCTGGCAACCTATGTCAAATGAAAAAAATAAAATTTTATACAATTGAAATCTGAAATTATTTAAGGAACAATTTAAGTGCCTAGCCACACTTCAACTCCAAGGAGAGTACAGAAAAAGGGCAATGCTCTTGTGTGCTGTGGGATCCTTACTGCCTTTTACAAGGGATGGTATTAAAAATAGATGACTCTAAAGAAAATTCAAGAAGGAGTTTACCAAATGAAATGTAAGGATGTAAGACAAGTCCAGAAACGCCAGAATTTGGCAGCCCATAGGTGATTCCTAAACAGCCAAAACAAATAAAATTATAAAAGGCCTTAAACAGCATAAACCTATTAGAAATTGCCTGGATAAACAAAGAGCCTTAGGTCTACAAAAAGGAAAAAAAGTATCAGAGAAGATACGTCTCTGGCCCTCCCCATAGTCTCCTGTTTGAGACGGAATCAAGAAGACTAACACCAAAAGAAAGAGCAAGGAAGATGGAATAAAAAGGAGAACGTTTAAGAACTGTGCTCAGCATTTTCATGGACTGAGATGACAGATGAGACCCTACTGAAAATCTGAGAAGTTGAAACTATAAGGAACCAGAACACAATGTCAGAAGCAAACTACCTCAGCTGGATGCTACCTGGGTCCCTCCATTCTGTCACTTAGTCCTCAGAAGGCCAAACAAAAATGCTGGGGATCCTGGCCTTCTCTCAGAAGAGGCTCTTGAAGCTAGACAGTCCGAAGGTAGGCCTTCTCCACTCATTCCGAATTCTCCAGAGAGAAGTTCTCAGGCATCATGTGGTGTTGAGTAGTGAGAACATAAAAAAAAATTCTAGGAAGAATTTGAGGCTAAATGTGTTTTTATAGCTTTTATAGATAAGAAAAAATACAGTAGGCTGTCTGTAGACAAAATATTAACATTGTTTTTGTAAGAAAAGCCATATAGTCAAGTGATTCAAACTCTTCTCCTGAACAAGATGAATCTACATATATCCTGTGATATCTCCAAATATTACTATTAAAAATTGAAACTAAAATTTCACAAACTGTTTTAATAACAAAAACCATTGTGTTATTAAAATCTAATGTTATAAAAAGCCACTTTCTTACTTTGTTGTCTATGGTGTATTTTGATAAAAAGTAAGTTGTTAGCTGCTTTAGAATAATGCAATAATTCATTAATTATAAATAAGTTAATGCACTATTTGCACCTATACAACACTTAACAAAGCAAATAATTATCCAGAAGGTTGGAACAGATATCTAAAACAGCAAGAAAATGTATTCCATGACCCATGCCATAGCAACAACTACTGTTTAATCATTTATTTTGCTACTGAAAGGAAAGATTTTTTTCAAAGTTCATACCGCCTTTGTTATTTCTAAAATTCTACAGATTAAGCAATGCTCCTCCATCCCTGGCCTGGCACCAGTATGATGTCACCAGTGCTTCTCCGTGTGCAGCCCACCTCCCTCTTCACTCTCTGTGTGTAGTCAAAATAGCAGAGGATCTCTGTGGAGTGACATGGCATTTCAGGAAAAGCCCACACGACAACTGTTGGAAATATTCTCTGCAAGCTTCTGACTGAGAAATAAAACATAGGCAGTAATTTGGAGAAATCTTTAATTGTACTCGGATTCCATAACAAGAGAAAAAATAAGATGTATGAAATTAAAAGAAAAAATGGGCAAGGCTATAAAGCCCATATTTGATTGAGTGCATTCTATGCACAAGGCCTCCCTCTTGGCTCCCATAGAAACAACTAAAGGCAGTGCAGTTATGAACAGTAAGGACGTGAAGAGGCTGGCACCACCCCATGGTCTCATTGCAAACACAGAACAGGGCTGACAGTATTTAAACGGGAACTGTTTAAAGCAAAGACAAAGGCAGTCTTTGGAGCAAGAGATGCTTTATTTCTTAGGGATTCTTTTATCCGTGGAATCTTCATACAGCCCGCATGATCCATCAGCAGAACTAGTGAGATCTGAGATTAAAAAGATGCATGAAAGGCTAGGCACAAGAAAGATACAGTGACCTCATATGCTGCCATGTTGCTACGCTAGGAAAAGAAAGACAAGAGAAGTGGGAAGAAGAGAGTGGAGCCAGGAGGGAAACTCCTACAAAGACCCTGAATGCATTAGAACATGAGGTGTATCCCAATACAATACATAAGCCCCAAATTTCCTAACTAAACTCAGTGAAAAAGCAAACAAACAAGCAACTTTAAAAGGCGTCAGAGAGTTTCCTTCAGCCTGACTGAAGAACTATAGAGGTTGTAGAGGAGTGGAAACAGGCTGCTTAAACTGGAAGAGAATGGGCATGTTCCTTTCCAACTACGACTTAACTATACTAGATGAGTCAGGGACTCTGTGTATGCGTGTGCGTGTGCGTGTGCGTGTGTGTGTGTGTGTGTGTGTGTGTGCTGTGTGTGCATAAGTGTGTGTTATTTGTGTGTATGATGTGTATTGTATGTATGTAGTGTGTGTGTGTGTTTAGTGTGTAGGTATAATGTGTCTGGTACATGGGTGTATTGTGCAAGTGGTATGTGGGTATGTGTCTGCATATGTATAGTATGTGCATGTGTGCACACATGTGTGTACATGTGGTGTGTATGTCTAATATATGTGCATGTATATGTACAGTGTATATTGTATATTGTGTAGAGTGTGTTCATGTACATGTATGTGCATGTATTATGTGTATTGTGCATGTATGTAGTGTGCCTGTCATGTGTATATATATATATACATATGCATGTGAATATAGTATGTGCATATTTGTGTAGTGCCTGTATGTATACATATGTATGTACCTATGTATTACCTATGTATGTACCTGTGTGTGTGGTGTGTGTGCGATATGTATATAGTATGTATTGTATATATGTGTAGTGTAGTATATGTGTGGGAGTGGGATGTGTGTGCACGTGCATCTATATAAAATGTGTATGTACACATGGGTAGGATACATGTACATATAATGTGTGTTCATGTATATGCAGTATATGTGTGTGTGCATGTGTGTATTTGTAGTCTTGTCCACTACATAGTGTTCCTGTAGATGTATCAGTACAACCTGAGGTGATGGCCCTTTCTTTCTGCCTTCTTTGAGATAGGGTCACTGATATGTATGCCAGGGTAGCTCTCCAACAAGCCTCTCTTATCTGTGCTTCCTGTGTCCTAGTAGTGCTGTGCTAGGATCACAGGTATTTACACTAGTATGTCCAGGTTTTATGTGGATTTGGGGATCCAAACTCAGATCACCAGGCTTGCGCAGGATGCCTTTCATCCATGAGTGCTAATCAATTGTTTTTAATGATCTTACTAACTAGGCAGCACAGAAACGACTGGGAGCCCACCTAATAGAGTACAGTGTTAAGAGTGACCTCCTGCTGTTTAATTCCATTCATCTGGCAGCTGAGTAAGTTCAAAGGGAGACTGACTTGGATCTCAGTTAGGACTTGGCCTCAAAGTCCTTGTCACTGACAAACAGAAGAGCTCATGCAAATTTTTTTTTAAAAAAAATTTTTCTATGCAAGTTCAGTGAAACTCAGACAGTAATGAAAGGTATCAAACTAGAATCAATGGTAAATAGAAATCAAACGAGATGAGAAATGGAGAATTATCTGCAAGGATGTTAGAACTCAAGTCAGGAAACTGCAGGCACATGATACTGGCTGATACTGGCGGGGAGCAAGAAACCATATAAGGCACTTGGTACCATTCAAGATGGAAGAATGCAAACTATGGAATTCTGGTTTGGGATACAGGAAAGCTTCCTGGGCAATCAGACAGGAAGCTTCATGAAGTTGGGAGAGTCAAAGACAGATAGATCAGGAAACCAGACCCATGGCAATCAGTGGCAACATCACAGCTATCTCCGTCTAAATAGCATCTAAATGTTATCATTTTACTGTAACAAAGGGCACATTCAACAGTTCAAGGGCTTCAAAGGTGGTTATGGGAAGCATAGAGTATAATTTGTTCTGATGAACTCTGAGGATAAACCTGCAGACTTAGAAAGGAGAGAAAGGCTCCAATGAGGTAAATGTTGCCTGGGCTGAAGCCTGCTCAGCACCCCGTATACAGATCTTCCCTCCCCCAGCTTTGCGGTATATACAATGACATCACACTAGACATCACCTCCAGTGAGGTTTTCAGGGGTTGGGTTTCTCTATACAGCAGTACACTGACTGTCACCCAGCTCAGGGGTGATTTTTAAGGTAATTACAATCAAACTATAAGCAAGCAGTTATGATGTCCTACATAAAGCTACGGGCCGTCATTCTTTTTGTATTTTTCTAGTTACATGTTTTCTAGTAAGCTCTCCCATGAACAGGAGCAGGGAAACGTCCCAATGAACAATACACCCTATCAGTAGCACTTTTCCAAACCAAAATACATGCAAGTTTATTTCGGTCGGCTAACCAGCTCAAACTCATGAACAAAGCTGACTGCGTACAGCAGCATGCTGCCACAAACACAGTCTGCTCTCACGGTGCTACTATCCAAAAGAAAAATGCTCGCCCGAGAGAAGAGATCCTGACGCCTATCTGGGATCATGAACAGTCTGAACCTCTTCTGCCTGATTCTTACCTGGAGATGGGCTGTGTGCGCACTTGGCTGTATCACCCTGTCTCCCTTTAGCAGTGAGGTGCTTGAGATGCACAGAGCAGAGCAGAGGGTTCAGAATGTCTTCAATACCAGAATACAGAAGGAAGATTGTTTGTTTTTTGATTTTTTTCCCCCAACATTAACACTCTTGCCAACCACAGGAACTCAAATACAAGCTTTACAAGTTGCTAGGCCAGAAAAAGGATGGAAGAATTATGGCCAAGGTTGGGCTCCTATTTGCCAAAGGTAAATACAAACAAAGCAAGCCCTAAAGGTCTAAAATCAGCAGAGATGTAATCACTTTTTTTTTTTTTAACAGAACTGAGGGGGAGGTACTGGGAACGAACTGGGAGCCGACATAGATACTGAGACACAGCCTTGGACTCGGAATTGGCTTGGACTTCCTCCAACTCTGCATCCATGGAGACTTAAAGCCATGCCTGATGCTGACCAATAACCTATGGGATCACACTGCCTTTGGCTTCCATTCACAACTGTGACACTTCCAACAGAATGATGTCTAGACCGTTACTTATTCTCACTGAACCCCAAATTCCTAATGTCTGAATGTTGAATTTTATTACATAGCTCAGAAGAGTACTGATGAGATTAAAAAACATACTACTTTCTACATTTCCTCCAGAATCCTAATACATATTCCTTTTTAAAATAAAATTTTCATTACAGAAAAAATAATCCATAATTTTCTATATTTTAATAAATGACTATAAATATTTAATGTAATCTATTTGGTATTTATGTCTGACTTATATAGACACATATTTTCGAATACTTTACAAAATATTATAACAAAAAAGTCTGGAGTGCTTTAAGTCCTAAAATGTCATTTCATCTCTCTGTCCTTCTCCTACTGAGTGAGTTCTCCTGCAGCATCCTGGGAAAAAAAATCTCTAGACCCAATGTGAACTAAGCAGACTCTCATGCTAGCTTGTTGTATTCACATTCAATGCCATAATTCATTGGGAATTTATTTTAGTATGCAATACAAGGTAAAAAAAAATGAAGTCAATTTTTCTCATATTTAGCCAGCTTTTCCATAACCATCTCTGACACCATTCTTTGCATCATCTCAAATTGAAATGTCACTTCTGTCACAGACCTGGGTAGAGTGCCAAGATGCCTGAGCCCTGTGCCAATTGTGGTAATGAGCAGGACCCAGTGGAGTTGATGAGGATGTCCAGCCCAGGAGGGAAGTTTGCCAAACCATTCAGCAATAAATATCTGTCATGAAGAGGTGATGGGGACAGATAACAAATATGCCACCAAAGTCCAGTCTCTGGGCCTTCTAGTAGCCTTAGGGCATCCATTTTACTAGTCAACAAGATGCCTTTTTCTTTTCTTAACCAAAATATTTTTGACCATTCCCTAATGTTTATTGTGGCAGATGAAGACTATATTTACAAATGTCTTTTTAAAAATGCTACAATTGCTTTATGACAGTGAATTTATATATTTAAAATATTAAAAGAAATGGCACCCTTACAATAATGAGCCTTTGGAACCAGACATGGAAATTTCTTAATTTGGTCACAATTTCTTTAAAATAATTTGTGTTTCTATGCATTACCATGCATATGTGTGTAGATAGATGTTCATATAATTTTCATTGCATATCAATGTATTTATTTTGTTACACTTTTCCCATATATTTTATTTTCTGCCATCATGAACTTGATGATTCCATTTTCAAAATATTTATTTGGAGATATTGTCTTTCAGCTATATTTCATATCCTCCTAGTAAGACTACATTCGTGCCATTTCTATGACAGATGTCGATCGTGTTCTAATAATATCTCTATATACCAGTCTCTAACATTATCATGTTGACAATTTTTCATATTGTCTTCCTCTACTGATCCACTCTGAATGACACATTCCACAGGAGCATGTCACTGGATCGTCATGTCCTAGGACAGTGCTTCCCACATGGCAGATTCCAGTCAATAATTAATGAGGGGCTCTCTGGCTTAAAATGAGGTCTTCCAAAACTAATGGCAATGTCCTCTTCCTATTTTTAAGAGTTTGTGCTCCCAGTTTCTGTATTCTCACCTTATACCATGATGGAATAGAACATCCTTTTCCTTTTTCTCCCCTACCCTTTTAACCTGTATTTATAAATGGTAATGCTAGCTCATAATATTTTATTGATGTTTTAATTGTTAATTCAAGGAATAACGTGTTACTTCTAAAAATTTATGTTCTGTGACAATTTTTACTTCTATTGCATGTTTTTGTGTCTTCTAACATAAAATATGATTTGGAAAAATTCCTGAATGAAGATTATAATCTAAGGAAACAATAAGCAGGCTTACAGGGGTTCTAGGCCACATCAAGATGCTAAGAGCAGCACTATTGAGAGAAAGCTACACTCACCCACAAGTGTGCGGTTAACCTCAGGGATCTCCTGGATTAAATCCTTTCATGACTGTCTTAGAATTCATCCACCAGATATTGAAAATAATGCACAAAACACTGATGTATTCCTAATGTTAATGCAGTATCAAATCTAACAAAAGCTTATTGTGCACACGGGTTTTCCTAAAACATAGTCTGCAGCCTCCTTTTTTCTAACTTACTAAGTTATGTCTACTTTTTTGATTTCAGAAACTATCTCCTTCCTTGTCCTTCAGGAACATTATCTCAGCGCACTTTAGTTTTCTCTTCCCCTTAATAGAAAGAAGAACACGGGTCTGAAGTTTTCCCCTTAATTATGCTTCTGCCATGTGACACACATTATAACACTTTATCCCATCACCGCCACCATTTCCTTAATTGTCAGTAATTACAGTTTTGATTTCCTTTTGATCCAAAATTTAGAGAAGTGGTTTTCGTTCTATGTCTCTAATAATTTCCTGATTTAAAGCTTCATTATTAATTTTCACTGTAGTGCTTTGCGGTCAGATATTACAAACTATGGCCTTACTAGCCTGAAATGGTTATTTAACCACATAACTATGTCCTCCAATTTTCCCCGTGTCATTTGTCAAAGACATAGAATAATTATGTTCCCAGCACAATTAATCTTCTTTTGTAAAAGCTGTACTTTATAAATACAAAGAGGCAGCTTCCCAGAACTTAGAGATGCTAGAAGCAGAAGAACTTGGACTCCTTCCCCTGGCCATCAACTGACCCCTCCCCCACCCTCTCCCCAGATTTTGATACCAAACTCCTTTCTACTCTAAATAACTGCTTAAAGAGAAAGAAACAGAAAGAACAAAAATTCTAAGAGAAGCCTAGTGTCTGTTGCAATGTGTTTCCCAGATCCTGATGAAGGCTCATGTAGAAAGATGGCAAAGTCACCAGCATAAACTCTGTATGCACCACTGCATAGCCGAGGCTAGCCTGTAACTCACTCTGCTGCCCAAGACAACTTCAAACTCCCCTTCTTCCTCCCTCCATCTCGGTGTGCTAGGACTACGGCTATGTACAAGCATGCTGGAGTTCTTAGCTCCTTACAACCATGTGAGGACATTTCTGGTGCTAGAACATTTAGGACAGCTGCATTAGGAGCCAAGGACCGGCCACCCTGTCTGTTCCTTGCAACTGAACCTCGACACTGCAGAAATTGATGCTTTTTCTTTATTTGACTTTTGTTGCATCCCACAGATGTTTCTTCAAATTATTTACAACAAGAACATTTTTTTTCTTAAAGCTTTCTTTGTTTTATAATCTGAATTATCTCATTTTAACCTATTGACCACGTATCATTTGATATATATTCAAAAAACTCATTACTTAATTTAGCGTCGCTGCCTCAGAGTAAGACTAAAATGGTGTAGCTCATTCCTCTTTATGCCAGACAAAGGGATGCAGGAGGGAATTTGCTCCCACCAGGTGGAAATTTCAAGGTGTTTAAATGGACCCAACCAAGAATGCAGCAAGGTGCTTACGGAACTGGGTTGTGATCCCTTATGTTTGCCCATGGAGGTTAGGAGGCAGAGCTCTCATTGATACTTAGCAAGGCTGTGATGGAAGCTCTGGAAAAGCACAAGGAAGACATGATTCTCAGTAGGAGACACACAGATATGGAAAGGGAAAAGTCACAGCTCTTGCAAGAAGTCAGAGACCTAGACAGAAAGGCACTGTGACCTGAAGGCTGAGCTTGAAGACCTGCCTGTGACATTACACACGTATATGTGTCAATACAACATAATCTATGGGCTACCAGTTTCTACCTCCATTCATTTATTTCATACAGGTTAAAAGGTCAGAACAGCACAACGAATTCAAAGACCCATGAAAAACTAGCACTGATTTCCCTTGAAGACACTCTCAAGGGCTAATAGAGATGATCCATGGTAGAGAAAATGGCCTGCTCTTTCAGAAGACTCGGGTTGGATTCTCAACACCCACATCTTGACTTAAAGTCATCTGTAACTCTAGTCTCAAGGAATCCCATGCCAGTTCTGCCTGCCTGGGCTCCAGGCACTACCTGCTGCACAAGCTTACATGGGTGCAAACCACCTTCAAAGTATTTTTTAGGTGCTCGCAAAGTAAACTGTTTTTTTTCATTAAGACAAAGAGTGGCTTCCCCACAAACATGAATCTGAGATTTATTTGCCATGTCAGTGAATCTTACTTGTTTGCTCTACTACCAAATAATAACACAATGTACCCACTCATCTAAGGAACAGTGGCCACAGTTTTAATCTGCATAAGAATTATGAGAGACTAGAATTATTCTAAAAGCAACGCAGCTTTGATGTGTATTCTGTTAAACTTATTTTCTTCTCATACCAACAAACATTGCATGGTAGATTCTCTAAAATATTACTGATATGATATCATTTATAAATCATGAAATCTTACATTTCAACATTGGCAACTCCAGTTGGACTGCAGAGCCCTGTGACTTTGATAAACATAAGGGTCTTGAGATATAAATTCAGTGAACAAGCTTTGACTTACTACAGTAGGATTTCCATAAAATTGATATGCCTAGTGGATCAACCCCCCTCAACCAGTAGCTTTAGATAAAGCTGAAGGGGATAGTTTCCATGTGTAGCTCATTAGAAAGAGCATAAATATAGCTCAAAAATAAAGCCCAGTGACCTCTGCTAACACTTCAGGTGCTTAGACACTGAGAAGCCATTTTGTTTTGTTTGCCACAGGGTTATGCTTTTATAAAACATAAATATTTACTTAAAACAGCAAATATGTTTATATATAAGTGTGTATGTACATGTAAATATGAGCATAAATAAATGCACATCTACTGTTAAGTGTGTGTGCACATTTTTTAAATTGTTTTTCTTTCTCTTTTTTAATTACATGTATGTGTCCATGTGTGCATGCGCACGCAAGGGCACAGTGCTGGATATGTGAGTGAAGTGCCCACAGGGGCCAGAAGAGGGCATCAGATCCACCAGAGTTACAAGCAGTTGTGAGCCTTCAAACAAGAGTGTGTGGAACTTCACTCAGGTCTTTGATAAGAATGATACTGACTCTTAACCACTGAGCTAGCTCTCCAGGCCTCCATTTTGCTGACAAATCGTTCAAAGCATCATCGCATCCCCAGGTCACCAGATTTATTTACTGGTTTTGTTCTCCCTGCTGAGGAATCTGAGAATGGTGTTCCAGAACAAGAGCGAAGTAGTTTTCAAGGTATAAAACTGCTCTGCTTTCATGTTCCTTTGTAAAAACAAAGAAAAAAGGATTAAAGAAAAATAATAATGTTAAAAAACAAAAACAAAACAAAAGAGAGAAAGGACCATATTTCTAAAGAACAAAAGGGAACATAATCTTAAAACTTGTATCTTTGAATAACTGACACTGGACTTTAAAGTCATTAAGTGTGATCCATCCTTAATGAATGATTATTATATTGTTAGAATCTTTAGAACACAAAACACAAGAGACAGATCAGCATAGCTGTTTGATACACACCTGCAGAATTTATAAGGAAAGAACAGACTATGTTTGGCCTCCGGGGCTGATACTTAAATTTCAAATCCTACTCATGATGCCTGCTAGCTCTGCTAAGGAAATCTTAAAGCTTGCACTGAGACCATCTCCTTTATTGTACGTCAGCTTCAACAAATCAAGTAGCCACACGTAGATGTGGACGCGGAGGGTGCTTTCAATGTCTCAAGGGAAAAAAAATAAGAACTCTTGAAAATGAACATATAACTACTGTAGTTAATAAACACTCCCTGCTGATAAAATTTCTACAGCACTTCGCGAGCTAAAGCAAGTATTCATTTTTAAAAGCAGCTCAATTCTGGTTGCTATCAACTACAGATTTTTGTCCCACAAATGCCCCATGTTGACATCCTGGCCCCAATACTGTTAATAAAAGGAAGCCTCTGCCTGTGTGCCAGGAAGCAGGTCTTCATTATGTCCTTACCCTAAAACTGTAAGTAAATTCCAACTTTATATAAGAAACAGTTTACAATGTTCAGTTAGAGCAGCCTGGGTGAGAACACTAGTTTTCTAAGTGCGAAAGCATATGCTTACTGATGAATTAAAAGTGATCCTGAAGTAGACGCTGGTATGCTCAAAATATTAAACCATCCCGACTACCTTTTTTTTTCAACTGGCTCTTCACGTCAGCATCCAACAGTCCCCCCTACTTCATACAAAGACAAAGAAGCATCACATAGATGTTTGGGTTAGGACGGAAAGGCAATGTCAATATAGCAGCAGGATGGTTTCATAAATGCCAGGTTCTGAAAGCAATATAAATAAACAATAACTCAATAACAACAGAAAATGGAAATATGTATTAACTCGGGAAGTCAGTAGTCCTGATATATCAAAGATGAGAAATTAAATCATTGCAAATATGAATCATGAAAATGTGTGCATGCTTTCTTTGGAATTAAAATTAGGGCTCAGAAAAAATTGCTGAAATCTTAGAATATTTCTGTCCTGTACACTGAACTATTACACAATGCACACATTTCAAAACTAATTTAGAGAAAAGATTACTTCTAGTTTGCTTTTATTTTGTCCAAGTTAATAATATATTGATTAATAAATGAGTATAGTATCTATTTCTTTCCTTCCATCGTGTCTGAAGCCCCAAGCCAGGAGTGTCATACTCTTACATTTCCATTCAGAGTCTTCTTGTGCACTCCCTCAGGGACTACCTACTTCTCTGGCTTATTCCTAGTCCTTGCCTGCAGTGCACACACAAACACACAAGTCTATCTCCAGCAGAGTCAGAAAGATTTCTCAGCCTCCTTCCAATTTAAAAACAAGGCCTATAAACAATACCAATAATGAAAACTAGCGTTTATATCTCCTTTATTCTACATTTACGAATAAAAATATAATATAAGAACTGAAATAATATAATAATTTTACTTATTTTTGGTATACATTATTTTATTTCTATGGTGGTTTAAATTAAAAAAGCCCCACAGGCTCATATAGGTATGGCCTTGTAAAAGTAGGTGTGGCCTTGTTAGAGGAAGTGCATTACTGGACATGGGCTTTGAGGTTTCCAAAGCCCATGTCAGGCCCAGTTACTCTCTCTGCTTATAGATCCCAGCTACTGTTCTAGGACCACATGTGCTGCCATGCTCCCTGCCATGATGATAATGGACTAACCCTCTGAAACTGTAAGCAAGTCCCTGATTAAATGTTTCTTTCATAAGAGTTCCCTTGCCCATGGTGTCTCTTCACAGCAATAACACTGACTAAGATAGTTTCTCTTTTTAAAATCAGAAAAATAATGTCTTTACATATAAATGCCTATATGTCAGGTTGTTGGGAACATGAATAAAACCATGGAGCTAGGCAGGAGCAGCCAAGACTTGTGCCTGAACTTCAGGGCTCTTAGGAATAGACCTAATATGAGTGTAATTTTTTGATCCAGGACTTAAAAGAGAGAAAAATTGCATCCTGTTTAGTTCCTAGCCAGAGCCCACCATGAGGAGTCACTTCAAGATCAGCCATCCAGGGGAAAGTGACGATGGACACAAACCTCATTAAAATACCTGCTGTGTCCCAAGAACACTATACAAGTTGTCTCACATATTCTTTAAAACAGTTTTATGAAACAGAGTGCTATTATGCTGATTTTCCAGAAGGAAAAAAAAACTTCTAAAAGGTTAAATAGCCTATGCAGGGCTAAATATATAAAAATGTAGATGACAGCTCAAGTCCAAGGACACGTGTCTGAACTTGATCATCTGTCTCCTTGACAACACTGAGCTCCCCTGCACCTACATATGCTACAGAAAGGACAGGATGGATATGCACGCATACATCTCACTGTCATACACGTATGTGCCATATTATACATACCTAATTGTATACATATATATTTCCTAACAGTAATAGACAAAATATGATAAAGTCACATACATGCATGCATACTATACATAGTTTATATATGTATATATGCATATACTTAATAAATGAATATTTGTTCAAAATAAAAGAAAGAAATATGATAGGAAATTTAGCACATATTAGCACTATTCTGTTCTTTTACTTACATAATTATATATGATAATTTTACAAAATTGATATGTTATAATTATTATGTATAATATATAAAATAAATTCACTCTATTCTAAAAATTTATGTTATCAATGATCTTTACCTCCAGTTATTTTATAAGTACTCAAGTTCAATATTTTTACAGCATTTTACCATCTCTGTGACTACACCTGAGTTTCTGGAGAGAAAAGAAGATCCTGTGTAGGCCTGGGGTCCCTTTGACTTGAATACAATGCAAATACTTATACAGCACTTTTTTATACTTAAAAATATCATGTCAACTACAAAAAGTGTGATTGACAAATAATAATAACACTCTGTATTTTTAGTCTGAGTAACTTAAAGGCTAGAAAAATATATTACAAACTTTTGTTACAAAACAAATAAATTTCAAGGAAGGCTGGAAATGTTAGTAATTAGAAAACAGGAGTTACTTGAGAGTTCAGGCTGTGATGTGCTCTCTTCAAAGCTCCTTCAGTTTCACCTTCAAAACACAAACCTGGCTATAGCTTTTGTTCCTTGTTTCCTGAGATGGAAACTCTGAGATACTATGAGATGTCATTAAATTTTTTAAATATTCTCAATGGTCAAAAATAAGTTTTCCCATATTTCTAAGTGATACAGACATGTGGTTTAGCATAAAAAGTACAAATTTCACTGTTAAAACTCTCCATGTATCTTATACCACAATGGTCTGGAAAGGAAACACTGTTACTATCTCTCACGTTACACATGGGTAAACTGAGGCACAGTTTACAAATTGTTTATAAGCTATCATTTTATGTAAAACATGCAAAGGGGCAGCACAGAGATGGTTCCATTTTAAAGGTCCTGCAATATAAGTACGAAGACTTAAGTTCAGGTCTCAGCACCCACATAAAACCTAGACAGCAGCATGTGTCTGTCACTCCAGTGCTGGAAGAAACAGACCTGAGGATCCCTGGCCCTCTCTATCCAACCAACTTAGCTAAACCAGTGAGCTCCCGGTTCTGTGACAGATCCTAAAGTAATGTGGAGCATTACCAAAGGAAACACACTGGAAGTCAGCTTCTAGCCTATGCAGACATGTGTACAGATATGCACACATACCACATATAAATGCACACTGCATGCAAATATACATTTACATATACGAATATCATTAGGCCTTCATTAACTTTTTCTGAAGCTATAGGTAATTTGCATAAGTAATAGAAATTCAAATTCAATAAAGGAACAAACATCTTCACACTACTCTACCAAATGTATTGTCATTGTTAGCGCTCAGAAGTATTACAACACCAGATTAAAAAGAAAGAAAATAACGCATGACTCTTGATTTGAGTTATCTACATTTTGAACCAGCATAATATAAATGACTGTGTCAATAGAAAATTCCAAGTTTATTAAGATTACTGGATAGACACAATAAGGCTTCTTTAAAATGGCTTTTCTATATGATGTTTATCATCTAATAGTCCATAGCAGCTAACAGCTATCAAGGACACTCACCCTGTTGAAACATTGTCAAGTCTCCTATGTTGAAACTACGTCAAGCTCAGTATGTCAAGGAAGAGTTTCCCTGCCAATGTTGGTTGATTGTAGACTAGTCCAGATCTGTTCTAGAACCAGAATGGTCTCGTGTTTTTAAATGCCCAGGAAATAATTACGGTAATGCTTCTTCGGTTGCTGTTATAAAATGATGACTAAGAGCAACATGTGGAAGAAGGGGTTTCCTTGGATTACTGGTTACAAATACATTACAGAGACAAGCCAAAGCAGGAGATCCAGGTGGGCACGTGGAGACAGGCCCTGCAGCAGACAGCAGGGCATATCCTCTTACTCATTAGCCTCCTGGCTTATTCAAGTGCTTTTCTTATACAGACCAGGCCTATTTGCATAGAGTTGGTACCGCCCACAGTGGTCTGAGCCCTCCTTCAGCAATTAGAAATTAAGAAAATTCCCTATAGTTACTGCCATGGGACAAACTGATAGGCACAATGCCTCAATTAAGGGTCCCTCCTGCATAAAATTGAAAAAAAAAAAAAAAAACCCTAAGCATTATACTCCCTTAAATTTCTATCATGGCATCCACAAGCATTCAGGAATGAGGTCTCTACACTAAGCAAGTCAAATTCTAATCAAAAATTATCGTTAATATGGTGATCTAAAGCTAAGAAGAAACCCAGACCCGAAAAGCAGACTGCTTTGCTTCCTGAGCTCTCTGCTGTGGCTCATCTAACTGCCCATCACCCTACCCATGCCTGTCTTAGCTCTCAAACTATTTCCCTCGATGGATGGATGGATCATTAGTGTTGACACAATTCCTTTTGTCTAGAAAGCTGATATTCCCACAGTGGATACCACTGCTCAGATCCTCAGGCTCGCTCGGTGTCTTTCAACTCTTCTCGTTTGTGATACTGAGTCACAAACGAAACTTTAAAAAAGATCTCATTCACAGACTGCCTCAGAGGCTAAATTAGAACTTGTTGTATGTGACTTACTTCACTCGTCTGCCTGAGCTCATTCGGATTCCACGAACACCCGCTTGTAGAGAGAAAACAATTATAGAACAATTATTCAATAATTGGGGTGACTGCTGGCCGTGGCACACATTCAAGTCAAAGGGTCTCCAGGCCTGCACACAACCTGCTCTGCTCCCCAGGAACTCAGATGGAACAACACAGGGAACATTTACTTGAGTCTGCACAATGAGGAAAGGCTTACAGCGAATGTTAAAACCGAGATGGATTCTGGTTTTGCTGTTACAAGGTAAATCAGTATGGGATAGGGCGCTCAGAACTCAAAACATCCTGTGAGCGAAGACTGATTCTGAGTTCTTAAACTCTTTCATATACTTCATGGGACAAAGAAAACATTTGATGCCATAATTATTTTAAAAAGATGAGAAAATGAGAGAAGAGATAACTGCGATAGAACATAGCAATTAATAATACATCTATTTTCTGCTGGTATGTCTGTATAACCATTCAATATGATTAATTTCTTTTGTTTGTTGCTGAATCTGTAATTTGTTCTAATGTATGGATTACAACAGGCATGCAAAAATACCAAAACTAGATTTACTAGCATTTAGTACAAAACTACAATCAATGAGAGAACTCATACACACACACACACACACACACACACACACACACACATGCACACACAAGTACTTCATCATAAGTATTAATTTAGTTAACTCCATTAATCAGATTTTTAAAAAAATAGATTTTTAAACTTATTTAATGTTCTTCCTACAAATACTAACTTCAGAAATGAGCAAGCATAATAGATATATTCTATAAGAAAAACTAAATAGAACAAAATATAACCCCCCCTATGCTAAATCATCCACATTAGAGTTTGTGGAGGGAAAATCATTCCCATGCCTACATGTCATTGGGCTGAAATCCCTGCCTGGATTATTGCTGTGGAGCAGTGGGCAAGGTTTATTTAGGAAATTTCATGCTGAGCTTCTGAAGTATTCACCAACCCCTTTCCACACATAATTCAATATAAACACTTTTCTTCTGACAGACATTTTAAAAGATCAAAGTGTAGAACAAAGGCAAAAAGTGACATGAAGCACAAGTTCAGGACCATTGAGATGAATGGATGGATTAGCCAGAAAATTCATGGTGACACCTCAGTTCTGCACAAGAGGTTCTGTTTATGTGATTACAGTTCCATTGCTTTGGAGATCCCAACCACGGAACAACCACTCTTCTCTGTACCCCATCAGGAGACCCTGTAATATTTCAACAAGTCCATATATCAATGCCAATCAGTGCCATTCACCTGACATCTCATTATCGGCTTTAAGCAACTGGATGCCATCTAGAGGGGGACAAACAGTTCATTGTGCACAACATCACAGACCAAATAGAACCCTTATGCAAAACGTGTCAAACAAAATCCAGAATACAGTCAGCAAGGGCTAGATAAAAGTCAAATGAAATAAACTGATTGTTGTGGAATGCACCTCTTAGGAGCACATAATCCAACTGCCGCACACTTAGGATTTAAAGGCACATTACAAGCAGCAGTACTCAGCTAAACAAAACAATACAGTGCACTTGAGCTACCCAATCAGATTAGGAGTGAAGCTCTAACAACACAGACTGCTCAGATCTAGGAATATTGAGAGAGAGAGAGAGAGAGAGAGAGAGAGAGAGAGAGAGAGAGAGAGAGAGAGAGACTGTTTAGGTTCATGGGCTGCAGCTCAGAATTTTCAGCAATTTCCAACCACTCTCTAAATTAACATTTTCAGCAGTGTCGTATGCCATCATGTTAGTTTTAGAATATGGCAAAACATCAAAATCCTGGCCAACGGTGCTCCTTTCACTGCTAGCTTGAAGGGATATGCAATTAATTATATTCTAGATTTATGAGATTCTAACAAGAACCACACTGACTGGCCTGCTAGTGACTACAAGAAGAAGGTAAACTACTTGAGGCTGGAAGAAAACTATAGGGAATGTATGCGCAATGGTTTACAGGAATAGATTTATTCATAACAACTTATACTCCAGTCTAATAAAAGTCCTATGCCGCCTTAGAGATTCATTATCTCCATCGACAAGCTATGGTTAGTAATAAAAATAAAAAATAACTGAAAAAACTAAATCACTCTTTTAAAACTCTAAAAAAAAAAATCGGTCTTGAATATGCTTTAAACATTTAAAAAAAAACCACTATTTCTTAATAGTTTTGGCATAATAATTAGCCAAAAATCACCAAAGAATTCCTTCCAGTTCTAGAAGGTTTTAAATTGCCTGTGTGGAGCAGCAATCACCCTGCTTCAGCGTCTCATTTCTGATGGCAAAAGGGAAGGTAGAGAGTGCACAATGTCTCCCTGCTCCTGCAGGTACCACAGGACTCTCCTGTGAGGTGTTTACCATAGCCATGCAAGCTTCCCCAAGCTGATGGATCTCAAGATGTTTCGCATGTAACTAGAAACACCATGAAAGGCATAAGTCAACAAGCAACGGGTAGATAGTGCATAGTAAAACACTTTCTACGTCAGGACACTTGTCTGCAAATATTCAAGAGAGAGAGAGGAAAAAAATAAACACGTGAAAAGGCAACCAGGCAACTGGGGAGCAAGAAGCTAGTGGAAGGCATAGAAAGGAGACTCAGCCATGGGGGACAGAATACACTTGGCTCGTGGTATGGTATAAATACAATATTTAAAACATGGCTGTAGAAAGTAATGATGGGGTTTTTAATCACTTCTTGATGGGATTTAATAAAGGAGAACTTTCAAAGGGTAAAATGTGTTTATATCACAAGCGGTGCAATGTTCTACTGTCATAGAGGCAGAACGTATTCTTAAAGGATTCTAGAGCAACTCCATTTGATTACATTTCTAATTTGGTAAGTCCAAGGGAGATGCAAGAGGATCTAGCTATTCTGTATAATCAATAAAAGATGGGAGAGGACTTTTAACATTGAAAAAAAAAAAAGGATGCTGGTGCATAACAACGACGGAGATGCTTTAAAAGCCCTCCACATATGAATCGTGTGAAAGCACTTAGGTGGTAGGTTTCCAGGGGATGACAAACGGCGTTAGCAGATTTTCAAACTGACAGCAGATGGAACAGAGGGGCAATTTATAATCACTGTGTCTGGATACCTGTGAGGATTTTTGTCAACAGCATATTCAAGTATAAGGTGGCACACTACACAGCAAGTTCCTGGATCCCATAGCTCCCTCTCTGTTTGGAGATGCCATAAAAGAGGCAAATTGCTATTTGGGTTGGCCACTGGTTATGCAAAATACTTTCTGTCATCAGTTTTGTGGCCCTGAGTGAGTATCTGAAATCTAAACATGATCATTTCTCACTGGAATTCACTGGTTTCTCAGGAAACTTGGGGGAGTTAAATCTGAATGTTGTTACAGTGGGATAAAAGACAGAGGATGTGACATTAAACTGAGGACTGCTCATTAACAAGTAACTGAAAAGTAAAATTTCACCTAATAAGAAAGCACTGTTTAATAAAAACATTGTGTTTTTTGTTTCATACATAGGAAGTGTATGTGAACGCCAAAGTGTTCATCTCTGGGACTGCCAGAGTCCAGGCATAGGTGTTCGGTATACGGCAGTCTGACATATGGTATGAGAGGTAATATAGATCCCTGGTCAGTCACTGGCATGTGATTGATTGAAGAGAAAAAAAAAAAAGATTCCCCAGCTTGTGCCCCAAAAAAAAAAAAAAAAAAAAAAAAAAAAAAAAACCCAGCTAGACAGAGTGAAGAACACTAGGCTGCTTCCATTTTGAAATAAAATAAAGAAGGAAAATTTCAAGATTTTTCCCCAAGACACTAAGAATATTAACTTTCTAGCAAAAGCAAATTTAAGCTTGCAAAATTTAATGTTTTCATCTATAAAAAGACAAAGAAATGGGAAGTCATTTATAATGTGGGGAAAGATATTGGTGATATAAAATTCACAGGCTAACATTAGATTATTCAATAAATTCTGTAAGTGAAGAAATCCCAGAGAAAAACAGACAGCACCAGCCCTTCTAAAAAAAGATTTGAGAATAAACATATAAAAAGAAACCCAAACTCACACTAAGAAGGGGCACACGAGGATTATAGGAACATTTTGCAGATGACTAAACACAAGAGATAGGAATGTGTAGGTGTTGAGGTAGATAAGGGCCAATGAAAGTTCACACACACAGCTGGAAGGGAGATAAATTTGTTTTAACTTTTGAAAATAACTTTTAAGTCATCATATGGAAAATATATACACCCTATGATTCCTAGTTTCATTTTTAAGGTAGCCTAGAAAAAGCTAATTATGTTCAAAAGAGTACTATTGACCTAATAGCAACAACCTAAAATGATGTCAACATGCACAAGAGAAAATGTCATGAATAAATATAACTTATTCAAGTAATAAAATATTGAAGTGTAATAAATGTGAATATATTCCATAAAATGCTCTGATTGGGTTTAGATACAGGTCAGTGAGAAAAGCAAGTTGCAAAAAAGAATGTGTTTTACCCTGCCATAGTAATGAGCCTCCCAAACAATTCAAACCCAAAATTTTAAACACAATCATAATTTCTAATATTATACATTATATACACAAATAAAAATGCATAATTACTGTTTACAGGATTCAACTTTTTTTTACTACCCTTTAGGCCTTTCACCTCTTAGTAAGATACATTATTAAAAATATAGTGTCCTTCCCCTGAAAGATAGAATTGGTAATTTGGGTCATATTGTTGTTTAATGTTGACATCACTGAGACAACATGAGGCCATTCATTCATTCCATGTGGTGGCCCCTAAGCAGTTTGGTTCCTTACTGTGTGTTATGGCCTTAGCCTCTCAAAACATTTGACTTTGCTTCTAAAAAAGATATTCAGAGTTAAATGTTATGAATTGTGTATTTGTAAAACTAGCCAATTTCATGTTTTTCCTAATAACATGCTTAGTCCAGACCATTTTACGTATATTCTATAAAAATGAATGAAGTACATATTATGTAGATGTGACTTACTATGAGCATCATTTTAAAGAAAAAAAGAACAGTCTTGAATTAAAGCTGCAAGTTGAAAATAGAAAATGATCTTGGTGAGTGGCTATGACCCTTCTTTTTTAGTTAAGTTGGCAAGTAGGAATATAGAAAGCTGTTTCTTAGTGAAAGCCTAAATGCCCAAGCAGACATCATTTGTCAGCATCATAGATTCTAGGATTGTTTTCTTTTAACATTTTTGAACATTTATTCTCTATGTATGTACAAAAGTGAATATATCAAGGTGTGTGGAGAACTAGGGGTTCTCTCCTTCCACCATGTAGTTTCTAAGGAAGGAACTCAAGTGTCTCTCCTCTCTCTCTCTCTTTCTCTCTCTCTCTCTCTCTCTCTCTCTCTCTCTCTCTCTCTCTCTCTGTGTGTGTGTGTGTGTGTGTGTGTGTGTGTGTGTGTGTGCGTGTGTGTGTGTGTGTGTGTGTGTATCTCTATCTCTATCTCTATCTCTTCTTTTTTGTATGTATACAGTTTTTCTTAATTATTTTATTTATTTATATCCCAAAATTTGCCTTCCTCCTGCCCCTCCCCTCCTGGAATCCCCCATTCCATTCCCCCTCCCCTTCCCCTCTAAGAGGTTGCTCCCTCCACTCTACCCCCTCCCCTGGCATCCCCTTTCTCTGGGCCATCAAGCAGAGGACTGACTACCTTATCTGGGCCCAGAGGGAGAGGATGTGCCTAGTCCTATAGAGACTTCATGCCAGCTCTATTCTTGAGATTCCTAAAAGACGAAGAGAATATAGTGCTTATAAAATGGATGCATCCTATGCACCTCAGCCTAACTCCGCTCTGCGGTAGGAAGCAGCCCCACATGGGAGTCAAGTCACTCAATGTGGGAGCTTCCAAAAAAAGGGTAACAATAAAAGTTCTGAATGCATAGTGACCAAAAATAAACCTGAAATCACAAAAACCCAGAGGATCCTGGCTCCCTTCTTCACCAAACATGACATGCCTATTTTGTATGGCACATGTCTTCTCTACAGAGAATGCTCCTGAAGCCCCCTGGCTCAAGTGTGAAATGACTGTAGTAGAAAATGCAGTTTTTTTTAATTAGATGTTTTCTTTATTTACAATATCTCCTTT
>JADRCD010225329.1:8299-36527 GCA_019843815.1 Montemys delectorum | reverse complement strand
TTAAATTAGATGTTTTCTTTATTTACAATATCTCCTTTCCCAGGTTCTCCTCCAAAAGAAAAAAGAAAAAGAAAAGAAGAAAAATAAATAAATAAATAAATAAACAAACAAACAAACAAACAAACTAAAACAATCTCCTGTTCCCTCCCCCCTTCCACTGCTCATCACCCCACCCTCTCCCACTTCCTGGCCCTGGTATTCCCCTACACTGGGGCATAGAACCTTCACAGGGCCAAGGGCCTCTTCTCCCATTGATGACTGACTTGGCCATCCTCTACTATACATATGCTGCTGGAGCCATGAGTCCCCCCATGTGTACTCTTTGGTTGGAGTTTTAGTCCCTGGGAGCTCTGAGGGTAATAGTTCATATTGTTGTTCCTCCTATTGGGCTACAAACACTTCAGCTCCTTTAGTCCTTTCTCTAGCTCCTTCTTTGGGGACCCTGTGCTCAGTCCAATGGATGGCTGTGAGCCTCCACTTCTGTATTAGTTGGGTACTGTCAGAGCCTCTCCAGAGACAGCTATATCGGGCCCCTGTCAGCCAGCACTTGCTGATATCCACAATAGTGTCTGGATTTGATGAGTGGATATTAGCCTAGAATACACAAAATACAATCCACAAACCACAAGAATCTCAAGAAGAAGGAAGACCAAAGTGTGGATACTTCATTCTTTCTTAAAAGGGGAACAAAATACCCATGGAAGGATTTTCAGAGACAAACTATGGAGCAGAGACTGAAGGAAGGACAATCCAGAGACTGATCCACCTGAGAATCCTTCCCATATTCAATTATCAAATCAAGACACTATTGTGAAAATGCAGTGTTTTTACGGTACATACAAAGGAATCTGGTATTGAAGGATCATACTTGTTTCGTTATAGGAAACAAAGACTTTTAACACTTCCTGGCTGGGATTCCTCAGCATGTAAGTATCAAATTAGTGCAATGAATTGTTCTATTTTGCCTGGTTTTGAAAACTGATGCTTGCGTTATTGACTTTAGGTTTCATTTTTAAAAAATCATTTAATAAAATTTGACCTGGGATGCTGACAAGATTTGGACCAGTTTCCAAAATGATTCTAAACATACTTCTGCTGTTTTGTATATTGATTTGTGTGAAGCCATGAGCTTAGCACTGACCACAAATAGGGCAACTGCAAACATCCAAGATTTAATTCTTTGTGTAATATTATATCCATAACAATAGTGTGCAAATTTCCTGTGCTCTTAATTAATTAACAACATTTTGTCCAAAGTAAAGAACTGTTTTAAAATAAACTTCTTCCTGATGTATTATCAATAAGTGTTTGACATACATCTATTTTATATCCCTTAAAAAGCCAACGTGGTACAAAAATGTCTCAAGTAAAAGTGGTCCTAAGTGGGAAGGGTTAAACAAGTCCTGCTTTTTTGAGTATATCCATGTAAAGCACTTATCACCTAAGGCAGTTCTAGTTAAGTGTAACTGAGCAACTAGACTCATGAAGAGCAGGTACTAGGATTAATTGGTTATTTTGAGGCAGTATCTTCTATTGAAATGAATTCTAGGTCTTCTATACCAGGCTGATTGTCATGACCTTTATTGTCAAAGTACTGGCTGGGTCTTCCTCTCAAGTAGGCAGGATGTTTCAAGCTAGGGACAGGCGTATATGTGATGAGATGAGATGTCCACTTCTGAGAGTCATCAGGTAAAGAACCTGTGAGTTTTGGAATGAGACTCACAATGACCCTGCAAAGCGGCAAACCTCCATTACCAAATTTGCCCAGACTTACCTTCTCACATCAAGTGAAACAAGGGGAGCGAATCCTGTTAGGAATAAGAAATGGACTATGGGGGTAAGGGGAGAGGGTGCACTGGGCCTATTGTGCTCCAGCCCTAACAAGTGACTTCTGGTTATTAGAGCTTTGAGAGAAAACATTGGTTCTTTTGTTTTTGTTAATGGAAAAGAAAAAGAAAAAAAAAACCACTCAAAACAATATGAAAGGGAGAGAAAACTATCACCAACTATCCCAGTCACTATGTAACATTTAGTAACCCAGCCACTATGTAACATTTATGCTGTCATCATTTTAACTCCATTTGGAGAAGGCTTTGGTTATTTCTAGGTTAAAGGTAAAGCTGTGATCAGAGGAAAGAGTCAGCTATAACTTACCTAGTGACACAGTTAATAAGTAGCAGAACTTTGACTCAACTCCCAAGCTCTGTATTCTTCCTATTAGCACATCATTTCCAGAATATAAAATTGTTCAAACTCTGACATTATTTAAAGTTGCATGTAAAAAAAATGGACTCGATTGGCATTCTTTCTCTGACAGCGTATCCCTCATCCCTAAGCTAAGTGTACTCAGACATGAACAAAGCATGGAGCAGAAATGACTGGCTCCAGGTTCATGCTACTCTCAGAGCTTCATTTCTACCCATGGATTTTATACAATGATAACACATCCTTTTTCACCTTGGATGGTGAAGATGCGGGACTTATACCTCTGTCCCTCCCTGGTTACCAATGTCAGAAACTGCATAAGTACAGCTTTGTTATCTGCCAGCAGTTCTTAACCTGCGGGTTGAAACCATCAAAAAAAAAAAAAAATCTATTTCCAATACTTAACTGAGACACTGTTTAGTAGTAAAATTACAGTTATGAAGTAGCAACCAAAATAATTTTATGGTTGAGAGGTCACCAAAATATGAGAAACCATATTCAAGGGTCTTAATACCTTATACTCATGCTTTGTACTCTGACCCACTGTGACACGTATACTGTCTTTGTGAAGTGTCATCTAACTTCTTCCACCTCCCCCAAGCTCCCACCCCACACTAGCTTGTCAGTTTCTTCAAAGACTCACCAATCCCTATTTCCTCTCTTCTGTTTTGTTTGTTCCTGTCCTCCACTTAAGATCTGAAGACTCACTCGGTCTCAATCTAAGTTTTTTATTTTGTTGTTCCTCTTGTGATGGGGTCTTTTCAAGATTGAATGTGAATCTTTTCAAATGAGGATTTAGATTCCTTGAGGGTTGCTTGGCTTGGAATCAGGAATGGCTGAGAGGCAGGTGTGCTGAGCCACAGGCCACACTAGGAACAGCGAGGCTTCAGTTCTCTTTTATTTCCCTAACAGCTCATCCTGGTTGCCTCCACTTTCCTCCACCCATCTTCCCTTGATTTCTCCTCCTTCTCTGCTTTTCATTTCCTTTCCTTTTTTTTCAGAAATGGTCTTAATAAACAGTCCAGAGTGGCATGTAACTCTCAATCCTCCTGCCTCAGTCTGTCTAATGATGACATTACACACCAGAGGCAACCACATCCCAGTTATTCTAGCTTCTGATTTCCCTTTTTTTCTTTCTTCTTACTGATGCTGCTTCTGTACCTATTTGTTTAGAATTTCTAATATCAATGTGAGTAATATTATTATTTTTATCACCTATCACATGCTATTTACCTCATAATTTCTTACTTAAGCTTTGCAGTACACCACTGAGAACTCAAAGGTTTTACCACTAACAAAGCGCATCTAGCTTACAGCAGAAACTCCACCCAAGAAATTTAAATCGGCAGCTTAATACCTTGACCTGGGCTATCCTCCGTCACATCAAATTAGTGATCTGAACCTTGCATTTTGAAAAGAAATAAACAGACATGTAGTGAAGACAAAGAATGCATTAAGAGGGGCCATAGACTACTGCTGGTAACAACATAAAATGCAGATCAGTAAGTAGATTACTATTATAAAACAATCTGATATAGCCATCTAGCCAAAATAAAATTGTTAAACATGAAGATGTTTAGAAAAAGGTAATGTTTTTATTGGGTATTTTCTTTATTTACATTTCAAATGTTATCCTCTTTCCCAGTTTCCCTCCCTCCTAGAAACACCCTATCATATCCTCCATTCCCTTGCTTCTATGAGGGTGTTCCTGTACCCCACCCACCCACTCCCATCCCTCCACCCTCAATTCCCCTACACTGGGGCATCTATCAAGTCTTCATAGGAGCAAGGACCTCTCCTCCCACTGATGCATGACAAGGCCATCCTCTGCTACATATGCAGCTGGAGCCATGAGTACTCCTTTGTTGATGGCTTAGTCCCTGGGAGTTCTGGGGGGTCTGGTTGGTTGATATTGTTGTTCTTCCTATGGGGTTGCAAACCTTCAGTCCTTTCTCTAACTCCTCTATTGGAGACCCTGTGCTCAGTCCAATGGCTGGCTGTGAGCATCCGCCTCTACATTTGTAAGGCTCTGGCAGGGCCTCTCTGGAAACAGCCATATCAGGCTCCTTTTAGCATGTACTTCTTGGCATCAACAATAATGATCACTATATTCATAGCATCCTTATTTATAATAGCCAGGAGCTGGAAAGAACCCAGGTGTCTCTCAACAGTGGAATGAATACAGAAAAAATGGTACATTTACATATTAGAGTACTACTCAGCTATTAAAAACAACGAATTCATGAAATTCTTAGGCAAATGGATAGAATTAGAAAATATCATCCTCAGTGAGGTAACCCAATCGCAAAAGAACACACATGCTATGCACTCATTGATAAGTGGAGATTAGCCCAAAAGCTCCAAATAACCAGGGTACAATTCATTGACCACATGAAGCTCAGTAAGAAGGAAGACCAAAGTGTGGGTGCTTCAGTCCTTCTTAGAGGGAGAACAAAAAATGCACAGGAGAAAATATCCAGATAAAGTGTAGAGCAGAGACTAAAGGAAAGGCTACCCAGTGACTGTCCCACCTGGGGATTCATCCTACAGAAAAAGTTAACAGTTTAAAAAGTATATTCAAGCCACTTCACCACAAAAAGCCAACTGGGGAACTATGTCAGTCAGTGGGCTAGCTGGTAGGACATAATGCCTTTTGTATGAAACTATAGGAGTCAGATTCTTCAGACCAGTGCTTCCCAACCTGGAGGCAGAATGGCCCTTTGAAAGGAATCACTTAAGACCACTGCAAAACTCAGATATTTAGACTATGATTCATAATGGTCACAAAATTACAGCTATGAAGTAGCAACAAAAATAATTTTGTACTTGGAGATCACCACCACATGCAGAATGTGTGTTAGAGGACCACAGCATTAGGAAGGGTGAGAACCACTGCGCTAGACAGACATCAGTACACACAAGAGGTGGCCCCTGTAAATGCCATCTTCTAGCTACATTTATATTTTCCCCGCTGCTGAATCTATTAGTCTTCTTTAATTACTCCTTGGAACGCGGCACTTTTGATGGGCAAATTAGAAGCAGAAAATGTCTCCATTTTGTAAATAGGAAGCAGATGGGCTGACTTAGTGGTTCTTGTGAACCACTAACACCATTTCAAAATGCAGTCTAAGTCAAAATCACTCGTTTATCAGCACTGAGTCCCAGTGAAAACCCGGGGCTTGGGGTGGGGGTGGGGCTGTTCCTTTAATGAAAATGAGCTACCATATATCTACATTTTTCTTTTCTCTTTTTCTTTTCTTCCTTCCTTTTTTTGAGTAATTTATATTAAATTCTACAAAATGAGTAAAATTGTGCCAGTATTTTCCTTGTATAATTAAATTTCTTTTAAAACACAAAATTACTCAGAAATCTTGCCCATTAATACAATCAGCTTCAAAGGTACATGAAATCAGAGTTTAGAAAACTACAAAAGATGTTCACTTCGTTTGACATTTGGAAAAAAAGAACCTTCTGTGGAGTAAATAAAGGCCTGAATTAGGGGCTTTAAGAAAACTACCTTATTAAAGCCTATCCTTCCTTAGCAGAGATAAATAGAATTAATTATAATTAATGGTTGTAATTACTTTCATAATGTGCTTCTCTTGTCATAAACATTCTTTAATCAATTCAAAACACAAACTTGCTTATTAGCTAGTTCATTGCTTTAATGAGCTTTTATCAGCATGTGTCTGAAAGTACTTCTGGGTACTTGAGCCAATCTGGGATACATTTTTGTTTTCCTCCCATGAATTCAACACTTTTGATAATTTTCAGGCATACACTTTTGCTGCAAGAAAGACACAAACTAAATGTAATAAATTATATTTTCTGACCTTGTATAAACTGGCTAGAGCACTTACTTTTCAAAATTTTCCTGACTTCAAGAATAAGATTCAGAAGAAATTCCAACTAAAAGTTAAATTCAGCAGGAAGTGATTCAGCATGGCAATTGAAATGTAAAATATCCAGCAAGATAACTCGATATCCATGTGAAATGGTAATGACAATATAAATGGGACCATTTTCACATCAACTTTTGCTCTAGGTTTGGTGGAAAAGTAACAGCATTTATACTCATAATGTCATAATGTATATCTGTATAATCAATAATGAATTGATTTTTTAAAAAAAAAAATTGTCCTCCAACTTCGCCCAAATTTAAATGCCTATCGTGACTTTTGATGACTGGTTACCAAGAAGTTATTTTGCCAAGATATCAAGACTGGCATTTTCTTTCAAATCAAGTTTCTTTTACATTCATACTATTAAGATACATCACTGTCCTGTGAGGCACACTGAGAAAGTAGTCTTACAGCACATGTTGGTAACAGTGGGCTCCCTCCATTTCTGCAGTCTGTGGTGAGATTGGAAAAGCATGCCTGAAATATGCTAAAGGCTGAGACTCCGCGGGGTCAAGGATGAAATGTTACATCATTTGCAGCCTAACAGCTCATTCTCTTCTCCTGGAAACAATTCCTATTCTGTGGGGAGAGCTATGGCTCACAGGGGGTTGGCAAATGTGAGGCTCCCTCAGTACCTTCCCCAAGGTAACTCCTTAGGAGCTGCAAAAGCACCAAGCTAGCCTGAGCAGTGGCCTGTGCTGAGTCAGCACTTGTCCTTGAACCAAGACATTCCAGAAGGGTGGGGAGCTGGCAAGGCAAGAAGGGAAGGGACAAGAAGACCTCAAGGGATGAAGCGGCTCCTACCCTGACTGCTGGTCTCTAGAGTATAGCAGAACTAAATTGGCTTTCTGCTAAAGTGGTCCTCTTGCTCTCCCTGCAATGAGGGAAACTGTATTAAAGCGTTTTGTCCAATATGGACAAATGTGGGAAATCACATATTAGGAATAGCATTGCTGTATGAATTAAAGTCAAAGCCTTTCTTTACAAGGTAGAATTAACCATTTCAGCAGGAAAGAGCCGGTCGTGGAATCGTGTGCGTACTGACTCCATGTTTCTAAAATAGGAGAAATACTTTTTTGTTATTGTTGTTTTCTGCTGAAATAAACTAAATGTAATTATGTACCAAACATAAAAGTGTATACGTGTAAGCTAAAAATGAACTTAAAAGCTTGAACTTCTTCCTGATGGGAGAAGGGAGTGAGCCTACTCAAACGGAAACCAGCATGAATGAGAGATGTTTGAAAGATACAGATAGTTCTGATTGGGGTTGTGAATAGGTAAATAGCATTACCTGTTAACCCAATTTAAGGAAAGAATAAATCTGTTTTAGAAACTTTGGTATATTCTGTAAATTGCCCTATAGTAAAATAGTGAGAAGCATGGGAACCAAGAACCAAGGAGTATGTGAAGGAGATCTTACAAACATTATGTTTACCAGGGAAAACATTATTTTATTATCAGAAACAAGCTCTTTTGGAATGAGCTTTACAAAAGCCAATCAACTGCCACATTTCTAGTGCAAAAGCCAATCTACCAATGAAGAATTCTGAGTAAAGTGGGCTGGAAAGTTGTCTCAGTGATTAAAGTCCTTTTCCACACAAATACTGGACAGGAATTTGTATTCCCAGGATATCAATAAAATGTCAAGTCTTCTTACAAGAAGGGACACCCAGAGCAAGCACAGCTGCTGGTATCAGTGAGCTCTAGGTTTGCTTGAGAGATCCTGCCTGCCTCAAAGAATAAGGTGCAAGAACAGCTGACAATGGCTTCAGAGACCTGTCTTGAGCTACCATGTGTGTGTACACCCACATAGATGTGCCCACACAAATACAAACATGTACACACATGCACAGATGCATACTACCCATGAAAATGGAAAAAAATGCAATGAGGGATACGAGCAAAGGCATGATCTGCCATGATTGTACATAAGTAAGCCTCGTTAAATTAAATTGCCCCTGCCTTGAGCAGTAAACATAGCTACAGAAACATGTAAAAATGAAAAGTTCACCATGATACATTAATTGAAATTAGTGCTAAATTGTCATGGGAACTGAAAACAAGGAAAGAGAAGGAAGAAATTAACCTTTGAGGGAAGGCAATAAAGGCCTTCAAAAGTAAGACGACATTAATTAGACCTCGGAAGATATGAAGAATTTGTTATGTTAAAATGTCGGTAAGGGAAATAGATTTACTTCTTCAATTTACTTTCTTCTAATATAACTGGGGGAACTTTTGGAATCTTTTAACTAAAGAGATATTTTAGGAAGTGTGGGGGAAGAGTCAAGTAGGAATAACAAACAGGTGTTTAGTATGTGTTTTCTATAGCATGGAAAGAAAAAAACAAGCTTAAGACACTAGCAATGAAGACAAGCATGGAACTGATGGAATGTGAGTCTCCAGAATATGTAAATAAGGAAGACAGAAGCTGAAAAAGCCCGCTTAGGATAAGGGATGATGAGTTTTCTTCCTAAATACTGGGAAATCATGGAGAAGTAGAAAAAGTAGGTTGAATCGGGGCTTAGAAAAATTCAACGTCCAAGCTGGAATTACAATTAATCGCAAACAATTGTAAGGGCTCTCTTAAAACAATCTAATAAAAGTGGGAGGACTGTAAGTAAGCAAGAAATTGAAAGAGTCCTATTGCAAAAAGACTACAGTGTCTGGATGCTAAGGGGGTGGGAGGAACCCTGCCCACAAGATCCTCAGCATAAGGAAGGGAATCAGAGATCTTTTGGTCTACTCCTGAAGACATGGAACAGGATGGAGGAAATCATAGGAGACCCTTGGTTCACCCTGGAGAGAGCAGGAGCATCATTCTACGGCTCTACGTTCCTGTAGTTTTGAAAAGTTTCACAAGTCTTAGAAAACACAATGGACAGCTGAGGAAACACAAGTGCTTAGCAAAAGATAAGGGAGTTACCACTCTGCTTTTGGGCAGTCTAGGTTGGGACAAAAGTTACTGGTTCATCCTCCAGTTCTCCTCGCTGCCCCAAGTGAAGAAAAGTCACTAGTAATAGAGTCACAAAATCATGACGCACAGTGGTACATCAACACTGTAGTTTATTAGTTGCTATCCTTAGGAAAACCAATTACAAATGTCCTTGACATGAACTTTACAGATATTATTTCCTCCAATTCTTCCTACTATTCTTAAAAGCATGGTGGTGTTAGAGCTCAATTTCCCTGTTCTTGAGGAAAACTGAACGGTTATATGTATAAACTCAAGTTATGCCTGGCAAAAGGCTAACCAGGTCTGCTGGTTCTATAGCGCGGGGTCTTTGCTACTAAGCAGGAGGAATAGCTAGCTCTACAGGGTAACACAGGAGCCGATGCTAGCTTCTTGAGCATGACTTTGGCATTCCAAAAGGAGTAACTTCTATGTCTCTTATTCCATGGATGAAATTCAGAGGTTGAGACTGATAAGATTCCAAACAATTACCACTCACTGCCCATCAAGGGGCACCTTTCCCCAAAGCAGATCTAAATTCATCGTCTTCAGTTTTACAAAGGTAAAGGTGTTCTGCTGAAAACAAATTCAAAGTATTCTGAAGTGCCCTCAGGAGGAACAGTACCCAGATGCCTTTGCTGGCTCACATCTCTGATGGCCACAGATAAAGGGTTCACTCCTGCTCCACTAGTAGCTAGGAAGGCAATAGGCATGCCCCACCAGTCCCTGGTCATGATGACAAATCAGACATTAAATCTATCTGGCAGCCTCATCCATCTTGCTCCTCCTCCAGCTTACCCTGACCTCTAGGTATTGCTACAAACAGCTAACACAACACCCCTGTGACTTTGCAGTAACAAAGGACTGAGGTCTACCTTTTAGTGCTGTCGCCTGGGAATAAGGTAATCCGGCTGCAGTCATGTAGTATATATACTTCTTAATGAAGAATGAGGCCTAGTGTGGTGGGATCTGAACCTTCCCTCAGAAACTTTAAGAACAAGTAGCCTGCTTTGCCTGATGGAACTGAAGCCTCTCTTTCTCATTCATTAAAATTCTACTTTGTATTCTCGGTGTTGATAATAAATAGGTTACCTTGAAGAATAGTTTAGCTCAGCAACTTTCTCTAGAACCTACCTAAGCTTTTCTATCTCTTTCAAATCTAACACTACCCAGCATTTCAAATTCTGAGAGATTAGTTTGATATTATATAAGGCACTCAGTCTATAGTATTTTGGTATGACAAACCAAAAGAAATATGATGTGTAACTAATAAAGCTTATTATATAAAGGTGTTATGTTGCAAATCTTTCATAGTGATAAATATGTGATTTTTTTCCTCTGTCTAATGATGTCTCTTTTTTTGGTAATTGAGTAATAATATATGTACAGAAATCAAAAATGTATTTGCTCAAATCTAATCTCAAAGCGATGGTTTTAGGAGATGGTGACCTTTGGGAGATGCTGAGGCTGTAAATATAAAGCTCTCACGAGTGTAATTAGCATCTTCTCAGAGACCCTGATGAAGTAGATATCTCCTTCCATGAATACGTGTGTGAGCAGAGGCATAGTTTATGGTCCATAAAGCCCACACCAGATACTGAGTTCCCTGGTGATTCAGTTGTGGTGGTTCAACCCTCTGGAACTACAAGGCATGGAAGATTAGTGTTGATTTATACTTTTAAAAAATTGCACTCAACTCTTCTCTAGAGTAATAGCAACCTGATGTATACACATGTATATAATTTTTACAAAAATGTATTACAAACAAGTAAATGTGATTCTAAAGTTCAATATCATGTATCAGTAGAATCAGTTCCTTCTGAGGAATTCTCCTAATGGTCAAGTGTAGCCAGAAAGATAAGCCAAATAGGTATTTTCACATTAAAAAGAAAGAAAGAAGAGCGAGAAATTAAAGGAAGAAAGAAAGAAAAAAAGAAAAAAAAGAGGAGGGAGAGAGAGAGAGAGAGAGAGAGAGAGAGAGAGAGAGAGAGAGAGAGAAACTCACAGTTCTTCGAGGCCTTCATGTCTGAAGATTTACATGTTGTAAAGAACTCTGGCCCCCTTTCCTATTCTGGGCAGAGTATAGTCCTCACAAAGTAATTTTATAAACTTTTACAATTTCAGGGATGCTTCTTACAGTTTCTCCAGATTCACACCTCCCCTATGTACAGACATAGTCAATGCTTTAACTGGCTACTGTCTTAACATAAGTGCCAAGCTTTCCTAAAAGGAAAATAAAGTTGTGGATGTCCCAGTAAAAACACCCCACTTCTGCATGCAGAGAGGCCAAACAGTATTTGCAGAGCTTGAATATGAGAGCAAGGGAATGAGACCAGCTAGGGAGAGGGAGGTGAGGACCACACCCTGAGTGTCCCTCAGTGAAGCTCCTCACCTAAAAGGGCCCCTGAGTGGAATCCAATTATCAGGGGGAGGTGCTCCTGTGGAAACAGGGTGCTCAGATGTCTACAAGTTAAGGCTTCTGGCTCAGATGCAATAATGTTCCTTCCTGGTAAAATACACATGCTGCTCTCTAGAGGCTACATGGAAGAAAGACACAATGTGTGAATAGAAGTAAGCCGAGGAAGGCTAGTCCTCACTGCTTTTTGACTTATCTTACACATTTAGTGCTATATTGAAATGTAAGTAAACACCTTAGGAGGGATTTCTGAACTTGATGCCAGCAATAACTGTCTGGAAACACAGTTACAGATCTTTCCTAGTTATTTTATGTTCACTTTAAAAGTTTATTGATATATGCTTATAAATTTAGCCAGTTAAAATGTTTTAATTAAGTTAACTTAATTAAATATTATATTTAAACCAGATTGTGTAACTGTTACCACCATCCACATTTAAAACATTTCAGATATTTCAGTAAAATCTCTCTCTTGCCTAATCTCTATTCCAACCCTAGGCCATGAAAACCACAAACCTATTTCGTAACTCTATAGATGTTATTTATATTTTGTGTTTAAGTACAACAGCTTGGAAATAAAGAAATCAAACCATCACTATGAAGATGTGTTTTTCTTCAAAGTGTATTTCTTTTCCAAAGTGATCAATATAACTAAATGAGATTTAGCTCCCTTGCTGAACCAAGCTTCCAAGGCTGTCCCTGCAAACCCAGTCCCTAGGGTCTGACTCATTGTAACCTTCTGAAGATTCAGGGTTGATGGTATGTCTATAGCCAGTTTTTCTGAGAAAAATCTGCAACATTCCATAGCTAACTAAAGCTACACTGCTTAACAAATGTGAAGAATTCATGGTAGGTGCTCTAAATCAGACTTGTAGGCCACCCCTCCAAATCACAGAGAACGCTGCCAAAGGGGATAGAAAGAATAAAACGTCAAACGATGGAGAGATGTGCCATAAAAAAAGAACACGATATAGCCATTCATGAATTTACCATAATCCTGGCCATCTGAACAAGACATGTGCAAGGCTGGCCTTGCACACATTGGAGTAGAAGCCCAGGAGACTACTGTGCTACCTCCTTATTCAGGGACAAGGTGTTCTTTTCTTCAGTGGTGTAGCAGCCCTTGCTCCAGTAAATAACCTTCTACCCTTAGTAAGAAACTCTAAACACGGTGAGCCACAGACCAACATAATGAATCTAAGTGTTGGGTGGGACCTTGTTGGGGAAAGGGGTTTCAGAGTAAGAGGGAGAGGAAGAGAGAAAAGTGTGAGATGAGAGTGACCAAACTTATTAATATAGAAGGAAGAAGCTGCCAGGCAATGCAAACTTTAAAAAGAAGTCCTGGTTTTAGTATTGACCTTCATCAGGAATGATGAAGAAAACCCTTTTTTAAAATTAAAGCTATCAAGCACAGTTTCCCCTCCCTCCATTTCTCCAACCCCCTCACCACCTCCCCTCTCCCCAGACTCACTCCCCTTTTGTTTCCTCTTCAGAAAAGAGCACATCTCTAAAGATGAGAGCCTGACAGGACAAAACAGGATACAATAAGACAAGGCACAAGCCCCCATAACTGAGGCTGGGCAAGACAATCCAGTAGGAGGAAGAGTCCCAAGTGCAGGCAAAAGGGAGATATATCCGCCTGCTCCACTGTAAGGAGTTCCACAAAACCACCAAGCTAACAGCTGTAACATATATCCAAGGGACCTGGTGCGGAACCGTGCATTTTTACCTGAACATTTTTGAATGCTAAGCTATCCCTTTCTCTACTAAAGAACTAATCTCTACTTTGAATTGGTCATGATCATTTGAGTCTGAAAGATATTACCTAGACATAGACACCCTACTGAAAATGGAGATTTCTCAGGAACCCAGATTCTTGTGGCATTAACTGCAAAGCTTACACATTTTCCTCTGGGGTTGGACAGTGGCTCTGAAATGTGTTGTTACTCTGGGAAGTTTCTCTGCACCACAGCTGACTTCTTCATGAAGGAGATGTACCCACTGTGACGGTCTGTGATCCATACAATCCAAGAATATTTTTCCAAGGACAAGCAGCATCATTTCTGTCTGACAACACAGACTGGACCTGAGGGTTTTGTTTTTTTTTATCAATTTACAATTTTTTTGTATCACTTGTTCCTCAAATCTCTGGGGCCATGTGAGGTCCAGTTTGTTTCCCGTCATAAGGATCAAGACACAAAGATTTCCAGTGTTGGTCTCCAAGAAAAAATAAGAAAACTGCATCAGGGGTTTTGTTCCCCAGATGTGCTGAGCTCTGTGGCTGTCTCTGGTGCCTTAAGAACACTGTTGGGGAGCAGCAGACAGCCTCTCAAGAGGTCTGACTCTCAGTAACAGATGAAAGCTAGATTCTGAGATCACAGCAAGGTGGAGGTGCAGCCAGTTAGAGTCTGGATTAAAAGAATAAAGCAAACCAAACTAAACAAGAAAAAAAATAGCAAGGTTTTAATGGTCTGTCTTTCAGGTCTCTTTTTTAAAACTTTAAAGCATTATTAGTTTGGGTACAGCATGTATCTTTATGAATCAATACCATTGTAATTAACATAACTTGTTCCTCTGACTCACCTCCAACAAACAACATGGGAAGGCCCAGATCCATACAGTAATGGCAGCTAGCAGGTCTCCTCTCTCTCTCAAACATCATGAAGCAGCTTTATAAATACCAACTTGTATTAATTTAAACCAAATATTAAAACCAAAATTTTTTCCTAGGTGGTAAAGCTTGTCTGCATATTTTCATTATTACAAAATGGTTGCCTTTAGTCCATAAACGACAAGGGCATAGTAAGGTCACAATGAAGTGGTGAATGCAATAAATTAGAAGGAAAGTAACCAGAGCCCATTTTTAGCATGACTTTTCGACTGGAAGTAAACGAGTATACACAGTACATTGATTAGTGCTGATTTGAAATAGATGTTCTATTTAAATAATTCACCTAAACTCTGTCTTATAGAAAAATTTTAAAGTATTTTCTTTACTGTGTTTTTTACCATCTTAAAATACACAATCCAGGCTTTGCCAAGGGCAAATGTGAAATTTAATTTAAAGGCTAAAGCCATTCTTGATTTAGCTTGCACATCTACTAACATCAGAAGACAAGAATGCAAAGTGAGCTGCTATCTGGAATTGGAAGATAACACCAAAAAAGAAAATAAAAATAACAAAATGGAATGCCTTAATTGGGCTTGACTCCAAAAGCATGCACTGCACCAAGCTGGGTGGTGAAAAACAAATGCCTGAGTTCACAGGTGCCTGCCTATCAAGCACAAAGGTACAAGGTTTTCCTGAGGAAGAAAAGGGTTTTAGAACTCTCTAACCCATGTGTGTTGATCATGTAGTAAAACTGGCCAGTCCTTCTGTTGTGTGTCTCCTTTATATGCTGTTGATACTCCAGAGACATCAAATAATGTCTTGGATTTCCTTCAACTACCTCATCAAGAGTCCACTTGCTCTTAGGGGACAAGAAGGCTGAGATGACAGCTTCTGGATCTCTCTGCAGCAAGAATGGGCATCAATAACTTTATCCTCAGGGGCACAGATGAGGGGAAAGGGTCATTTACTTAACATTCTTTCATTCTTTTAGGTATAATAAGACTGTGTCATGATTTACAGCTGAAAAGCACATACGTTTGTTTTGCTTACCAAAAAAAAAGGTCTTCCGAAACCTCTACTGTTGTGACACTCTTAGAGCTGAGATATTTGAAGCTACCCTTTATATGGTTAACTGAAATCTCCTCCGCCTTGGGGTCTGGAACAGGGAGAATCCTACTGTTGCTTTACTCCTAAAACATCAACATGTCTCAGGGCTTACAATTGTATAAAGGCGGTTTTTGTGGGATGACATCAAGGAAAATAACTTTTATGTGTTTATATGGCCACATAGAGTCTTATATTGCTAATTAAACATCATTCCTTCAGTTTGATTACATGAGGGCTTGGATTTGCAATACAATAGCATGTGAAGGCCAGTATGGTTATGAAAAAGAACTCTAAATGTTATGAGAAATCCAGTAACTATCGGGATATTTATTCATAAACCTGAACTACTTCTCAAAGCATTTTCCTGCTCTGTTAAGATGCAGGCAAATATTTTGCTGGCTACAGCGGTGACCAGATACTACAAGACCCTGGATAGGCTACCCTTCACGTTCCCTACAACATGCAGTTGGGTCTTTTTGAGAAAGTCAGATACTGAAACCCCGACTGTGAGGTTGAAATTTCAAAGTAACTAGAGGAAGCAGCTTTGCAGCTCAGCTACACCAATACCCTTCCTGAGCAGGGTTCTGAAGTCCACCTCACCAACCCAGCATATCAACTCATGTTATGAGAGCCTTGACTTTGGCCATCACGGTCCCTTTTGAATATTCAAGGCAGGGGGTGACTAATATCTTGCAAAGCCAAGAATCTTTTAAAATGAATTTCTGGGAGGTTTGAGATAGCAGCTGCTCCAACAATTGTAGTACTGCACTGCCCTCCAGAGGGGACTGCTTGGCAAATACTCACAATCCATGAATGACAAGGGGATCAGAGGAGACTGTATGGCAATACTTTTCACTGTGATTCTGGTACTTCCTTCTCACACATCTTTAATAAACAGGTCTGTAAATCTGTGCCAACCCCACTGCTCTGAGCACATAGCACCTTGTCTTAGGTCTTCTGTCTTGTGTCATCTTGAAAAGTTATATTTGCTGCAGCTTTCACTAAGTGATAAATATTAATTATTTCTGCCGGAAGCCTTGTTTATTCATGCATATTTTACAGAAAAAAATCACACTAAACACATAGCCAAAGGCAGCCTTTACAAGCTGAGACTCCTCACAGATGACTTGCAGGCACACAAAGGATAGCTAGAGACAGAATATTTTACTGTCTAATTATGTTGTCACCACCTAACTGAAATTTGAAGGGTGCCCACAGCTATTGTGAGAAAAACATAACTTATCTTGAACTTTCCTCTTCTTCCATTATGGAACTCATTTCTACTCTGTCCTGCATGCCATCTCAAACAAGGGATGGTTTTTGTGGCTTGTCAATTTCCAGTTACTAAGTATTTGTTCCAATGGAAAGAAGTTACGACAGCTGATGATTTCTCAGCTTTGTACCTGTGGGACTGAGTCAACTCATGAATGAAGAGCCTTTGCTTGGAGAAATTAAACATTGATAAATATATATGTAGGGCTTCGCAAATATTAATTCAATTATCACATCTTTGACAGTGATACTGTCACTACCTCCTCACTTTGGTGTCAATGAATCACAAACAGGTTAATTCAGGATCACAGAACTGGGATGTAATGGAGTCAAGATCTAAAGTGAGTTTGGCTTCAGAGTCTTACTTCTTGGCTTTTTTTCCATTAACTTACTATGCTAACAAATAGGTAGATACTCTGCCTACCAAACTATAAAGATCATTAATAAGATTTTAAATGAAATTAATATTTAGATTATGTCTCTATAATCCATAACACAAAATTATTAGAATTTCCATGCACCTTGGAAATGCTGCAAATTGGAATAAAGTATAAAATAATTTGTGATAATTAGAAAAGGTCTACTCTCATTAACTTTTAGGAGAAAACAACAAAACATAGAAACAATAAAAATGGTGGATCCATCATTAACAGCATTTAGTTGCTATGCGAGAGGACCCAGGGTTTGCTTTCCAGTATCCATGTGGTGGCTCAGAAGTATCTGTAACTCCAGTACCAAGGGACCTAGCACCTTCTTCTGACCTCCATGGGTGCCAGGCATCACAAAGTGCATTTATACACACATAGTCAAAACACTGATACATATAATGTAAAAATAAATCTTATGCATGTGGTCAAAAGACTCATATACATAAAAACTACCAAAATATTAACATCCTTCTTAAGATCATAAAGATAAATTTTGTAAACATATAAGCCATAGACTTATCCTCTGAATATAAAGGAACTCATTAAATATCAAGGAACTTGCATGTTGCACACACACACCCACACACACACACACACACCCCACACACACACACACATACATATATGGAACCATCAATTTTAGTAACAGTGATGATGTATATATCAACAAAGGAAGGAAGAAAACAATGTCACTGGTGACTTGCAATGGAACCACAGAGGTACCATCATAAACACTCACGTAAAAGCCATGTATACAAAATACACAAAATGTATTTCAGGCTGTACTGAGAAAACAATGTTCTTGCATCAGGCACTGACTGGCCTGCTAGCCAGGTGGCTGGAAGCAGAAACCAGAAGGCCCCTGGGAAGGCAGTCGTCGGTAACTACAAAGCTAATGTGGTCAGTGCCCGGTGTCGTTATGGGGATTAGAGGGGGTCACACTCCACAGCAGCACCTGCACAACTATGACATAAGCCTCTAGCTGACATAAATCATACTCTCTCTGTTTTGAAAGCAAATAATAAAAGAGTTGTTCCATGTCTCTTGACCTTTATTTCTGGGAAACTTGGATTTTTCCTTTTTTACCTTGGAACACCACCCCCTCCCCAGTGGAACATACTCAAAACCCCCATTTTCATATCACATGCATAAAGAGCCATTTCCTTATCTCCTAAGTGATTCTCCCCTTAAACATCATTAACTTATTATGTTGAGAAGTAGTTTAACATGAGGGGAAAGGCAGGAAGAGAAAAGAGACATTCAGAAAGACAGACACCAAAAGGAAAGCAAAGGGTTAATAGAGATGGAGACCTATGGCTGCCCAGCTGAAGATAGAGAAAAACCTCTAGGGCATTTCACCAAGAGCTGCTAAAGGTTACTTAACAAAAATGTAGGGAACATGCTGCACAATCGGTTTCTAGATTCATCTTTTCCATAGAATCCAATTATGCAAAATTGCACTTTCCCTAAGCCTGCTTCTCAAATCAGCTTTAACTTGATATAAGATTCAATGAAATGAAAAGACAAGGCAGAAATGACCCTGAAGTCACTGAATTAAAGATATATTTTATAATTGCAGAAATTTATAAATCCAATTTGTCATAAAAGCTAAATGCAGAGTGGTAATGTGGTAGCAAGGGGGAAATCCATTGAACGAACATTATCCCATGTCTGTACTACAGCTTCAGTTCAAAGTAACAATAGCCAGGCCTGCTTTGTAGGAAGCATTTCATTTGCATTCTAAGATTCATACTCACACACATGATGGTTCTCTAGTATCTCAGAGAAGTCCAAGGAGCTGCCCACAGTACTTACAATGACTGGCTGACTTATTAGAGAGAAAATGAACTTTAAAAAACAGTTAAGGGTCAGTATTAGGTACATGGACACAAATACCACCAAAAAGTGTGCTATGCACAAGGAAACATAAAGCAGCAAGGAGAATGTTGTGCACATGGACACATAAACCACCTGCAACAGCCACACTTAGCACACAGATACGTAAACCAGCGAGGGGCAGGGACAATATTGTGCAAAAGGCCATGGGCTAGAAAGGGGTCAATGCTGTGCACATGGACACACAATCCAACAAAGGACAGCTTTATGTACATTGAAACATAAATCATCAAGACTCAGTACTATGAACGCATTGTATAAATAATCAAGGGACAGTGCTGTGTACATTTAGACATAAAAAGCAAGGATCACTACTGTGCACATTGACACCTAAGCCACCAAGGGGCAGTGTTGTGCACACGTACACTCACACACACTCACACACACACACACACACACACACACACACACACACACACACACACTCTAAAACAAAACAGAAAGGGGCAGTGCTGTGCACACAGGTCATAAACCACTCTAGGAGTTGTCCTCTTTGAAACAGCAGCACAGAACTCCTGTGTTCTAACAAGTAACCCAGGAAATTCTCTTTGAAAGTTTTGAGAATCAGTAAAGTGTGCCTGTGGCTTTTTTTATCCTACTATCTCTCCCCCAATTCCATTTTTGAACAAAAGAGTAAAAATGTTTGGCCCTTTCACTTGTCACAAAACCGAATACTTAGGGTCCTATTTTGAAAACAAGTAGAGAAGGCTGTGACTTACCTACTTAAAAAAATGTTTCAGTCAATCAGCTTTGTGTAGTTTAGTGGTTCTCAACCTGTGGGATGCAACTCCATTGGGGGGGGGATCAAACTTTTTTTTCACAGGATCTGCATATCAGATAGCCTACATACCATATAGTTACACTATGGCTCATAACTAGCAAAGTTATAGCTATGAAGTAACAATAAAAATAATTCTATGGTTGGGAGTCACCACAACATGAGGAACTGTATGAAAGGATCGCAGCACTGAAAAGGTTGAGAACGGTTGCTTTAGATCCAGGATTGCTTGAACAGAATAAAAATAAGCATAATTCACATGGAAGCTGCTGTACTTCCTTTCACATTTCCATGACAGTGAGTTCCTGGGAATGTCTACGGAAGGATGCTTAGAGACAAACCATCCCCACATAGTCTCATACAGTGACCCCCTTGGTAAGCATCCTCAAAAAGTCATGCTCAGATTTTCATAGTATCAGGGCATTTTATTTAATCTTTTATTGCTTAGCAGCCCAGAAAAAAGTGTGACCGATGAATGCTCATTTTCCTTTCCTTTCTGGGAAGAGAGGGGAAAACGTCTTCATTTGGAAACTTTTTAATATGCTTTTAAAATACTCACAGCTGTGTATTCTGGCAATTGTTGGGTGGAGCAAAGACTTTGTAGTGCTGCTAACCAGGACTGGGTGGCATTGCACTAACATGATGGATTACTCTGTTAAGTTTGCTCTATAAAGAAGTACTATAAGACATTTAGTCAGTATGATACAGAGAACAAATAAGAGCTGTAGGTTTTGTTTGTTTGTTTTTGTTTTTAACACTCTTGCCCATGGTATGATGTTAAAAAGAAACGTGACTTTCCTAAGAGGGATCCTACTATGCTTTGTCACAAGACTCTCTCATGAATTCCCTATATTAGTCCAATATGTTATCATAACAAAGTAGCCAAGATGAATTATAAAAAGCTAGCAGTTCTGAAGTTCTTAAGAGAGATCAGCCCTAGTTCTTGGGCCTATGGCGAGTAAGCAAGACAACTTTCCAAGGAGGTGTCGCAGGAAATACAGGGGCCAGCAGCAGAAAGTCTGAGAAACAGAGGTACCACAACCTTCTAGGAGGTATGCCCTGGTGACCTGAGGACATCCCACATCTCACCCCTTCCTCCAAAGCCACTGGGAGGAGGCCAAGTAATGTCCTGTTGGGTGGCACATATGTAAACCACCGCAGCCCATCAATTAACAGAAACTGAGACTTTGAAAAACAACAAGCAAAGGCAAATGAATGACTCAGCACTCAAAAAACAAACACAAACAAAACCAGAACCGAACTAACAAATAAATCAAAACCCTGAACTCTTATCTTTGGGTTCCAAGATAACAATGGGAAACTCCAGCCTACTCTTCCTCTGAGATTTCTATGGACGTCAGCAGGTCCTTTTCAAATGAAGATAGGAAAATAACTCCATTAACTATTGCTAATAAGAACCAATATTCTAACCATCTCAGATAGGATGATTTCTTAAGAATTTCTCAAATGCACTATTTCTAGGTTAAATAAAAAGGCATTTTCACGACAACAAAAGAAAGAACAAACTCTTCTTTTCTTCAAACTAAAGAAAATGGTCTTCATGAGATATTCACATCCATTCTTTAATTCAAGTTAATGGTAGAAAGGAAAAGAAAAATAAGAGATAGAAGTTGACACTTCAAATAAATGCATGACTATAAAAGTTAAAATAGAAAGTGACAGTTTTTGAGATCTAAATGACCAAAATTCTTTTATGTAGAAGCAGTCACAAAGAAGTGGTGCTGATGAGTACTGCCTGTCTCTGAACACTGTCAAATTAAATGTATTTTGAAATCATCTTGTTTAATGTATTTGCCACATCAAACTATCAATTTCAAACATTTTATGGATTCTTTTTCGATGCAAACATTTTGGTTTCCTTTTTTATAGCACAATTACTGCTATTTTAGGAGGATGAAAGAAACTTTCTTAATTATGGATGAGAACATAACTTTTTTTTTAGCAAATGATTTGTAATTAAACCAATTACATTTAGTATTCAAAAACTCAGAATGTCTCTTCTGTATGTACGAAATTAGCATTGGTCTACTCTAGTCTCCTTTGGAAAACTCTTAGGGGGATAAATAACTTTCTGAAAACTTTGAAAAACCTACCTTGAGTCTCAAGAGATTGCTGCAGCATTTGGAACATAAACACTGCTCTCTGAGCCTCTCTAAGAGATTCCTAAGTGAAAAGAAGCCCTGATTCATGCCAGGAGCCACCAGGGGGAGTCAGATCCTCAAAACATAGGTAAAGGTAGAAGAACAGGCCAAATGGAGGCAACGACCTGAGAGAGAGATGGGCTGGCTGACACAGGTGGTGTTACTAGGTCAAAGTAGGGGCAGATAGAAGACTCTAGAACCTTAGCCTGAGAGGAAAAATGACCTGCATGCACCCATCTTGTGAAAAACATATTCACTTCTTTCTATGAAAAGTTCTAGAGCAGGATAAACTAAGAGGTGCTTCTCTGCTAATCCAGTAATTCCTGTGGGGAGAGGGTATTGGTTTTCAACCTTCTGTTTTCTACAGCCTCTGAATCAGACCCTGTTCTAATGCAAGAGAAGGAAGAAGGATTAGACTGATCTGTATGAATTAACAACTTACAAACACAGGAAGGAGACATTTCTGAGAACAATAAAGAAACCAGCAAAGATATTCAGCAGCAACAGAACAAATGTATTCCCTATATATACTGTTTCACTTCAACACGTCACGTGCATTGTACAAGGAGTGAAACTACAGAATGAATACAGTCTCACAAGAGAGGAATTCTGACTCTGAGAAGCATACCTTTTCAGGTGGGAGAATTATCTAAGTATCTGATAAAACCCTACTGTCCACCTCTCCAGAGCATAGGCCCCAACAGGCTCCATGGCTGCTTCACTAGAACAGTAGAAGGCTGGAACCAGATCCTCCCATTGTGCCACATGACACAAATGTAAGGCTTGGGTGGAGGGCCAGCTCGACCATGTCTGTGTTATGCTAAGCCTGTCATGTAACCCTCTTAACCCTTTCACAGACTCTTCTTCAACAATCCCCACTCCTCACAAATTGTTCTTATCAACTGTTACAGGTTGGTGAACAAAATTTTCAAGTGTTCAAAAGAGTTCTGCTCAAATAATGTCAACTGCTCACTTAATATTGAATTTAATAAACATTCTCAGTAATAGCCACCAAAAATCCCATCCAAAGCTGCGACCTTGGGTTGGTGTCAAATGCCACAGCATATCTGAACTTTAAACAAACTGCAAATTTTAACTTTTTTTTTCTGCCAAAACAGAAGCTCAAAGTATGTAGCTCCTATGGTCCTGGAAACCTTAAACTGTGCATCATGTGGGATGCAAAGAAAAATGTATTGAGGACCAACAGGACAGTGGATTAATCTTGCTTACTGTGCTAGTTTAACACTAACTGAACTTTAGAGGCAACGTGTAAGCACAAATCTCAAAAATACTGAGCAGCATGTTTGTGAAACTGGGCATTTTTGCTACTTTATCTGGTCTTTAGCCATTCAAACTGCTTGTAGATAATGGTGGCTTATGGACACATTACAGTGAGATAGGAGCTGGACCTGTGTTCAGCCAACTTCTTCCATATACATGCACAAAACACTGTGACACTTCTGTGACAGCCCTGTACACTCTTGAGCTCGCTAACCATCACAGCTCCTCTTCTTCAAAGGGATTCTACATTATGATCTAGGACAGAACCCTGCTCAGGTCCTTCCTATTCAAGATATTCTGATGCAGCAGTTCTAGAAAATACACACAGAACTTGGTCAGGATTTGGTACAATTGTTAACTGAAAAAGAAAGGATTGCTCTGACCCATTTTTAGACCATATGAAACTTATTAGTAAGCTCATGAAGATAAACACAATGTTTTCTACTTCTAATAAAATAAAACTATTATTTGTTTTAGTAAAAATAAATACATATAAAAATGTTAACTTCCTGAGGAAAAAAATCTCCCTAAAGAAAAAAGAGATATGGTATAGACGAAATATATGCTAAAATCATTTTTCTTGAATCAAATGAAAAAATGTAGGGAAAGCTAAAGAGGTACAAAACAAGGTAGAAAATTATTTCATTTTTATATTTTTCTAGATCTTTAAAAAAGTTAGGGCTGGAGAGATAGCTCAGCAGTTGAGAGCACCGACTGCTCTTCCTGGGGTCTGGGTTCAATTCCCAGAAACCACATGGTGGCTTACAACCATATGTAATGGGATCTGATGCCCTCTTCTGGTGTGTCTGAAGAGAGCAATGGTGTACTCACATAAATTAAATAAATAAATAAATCTTTTTTAAAAAAAGTTAAATATAGCCCACTTTATTTGAATTTAAGTGTGGTTTTAAGACAAATACTAACACATAAAATTATAAAAATTGTAGTTATTATGGGGTGTATTGTAATATTTTGGTGCATATATTTATGATACAACATTTAAACCTGTTTAAATACACTTGTCACTTCAAAACAGCTTCACGTAGTTATGGTAAAACATTCAATTCCTTTCTTGTAAATTTCTGAAATGAACAGTACATTACAGCTATGAGCAGCAAACCCAATCTTCATGAGTACATGGGACTCCCTGCTCTTACTTTACTGTGAACAGCACTTTCTGAACAACCTTGTGGTTTAAAATGAGCATGGATTTAAGCAGAGTTGAATATATCAGGCATGCAGGCAGGTTGGGTCACATAGTGATGCTCTGTTTTAAAAATAAATAGAGAAACAAACAAAATAGAAACATTAACAACAGGAAAATATTTGCTGTCTTTATATAAGGACATATGGTCTTTCTCTCCTGTTCAGTATAAACATTTAGATTATTTAACAGAAACAGAAGTTCAAGGAAGTAGATATGCATTTTGGAGTAAGAAAACTCTTGAATTTACCCCCTACAATAATGATAAAATACTACATTATAAAGAGAGGAATATATAAAGAGTTATATACTCATTCAGTGCTTTATAGTGTTCTTGAAATTGGAAATGAGAAAAAGCATAATTATAATATATATTATATAGATGAGAGAATGGATGAGTAGGGATGAAATAACTCAGTTTCCTGACATTGCAGAAGAAAATGGCAGATAGAACCTTATTCTTACAATACTAAATTGGTAATCAGTCAGAAGCTCCACTGTCTACATAGTATCATTAACCTATTTTCCATCTACTTTAAACAAATTTTAAGACAATGAACACTGACTACATAGATACAGTTACCATTTTATATGACACATAGTTCTAATCTGATGCACTAAAATATTCGCCAGTAAGTGGAAACCAAGAGCACTCAGTAGACCCCTGTAAGCAACAGTATGACAGTATGAGACAGAGACTGAGGAGTTCAGGAAAGACCCAGAGAAAAGGCCCAAACACTATGCAACAGGCAGAAGCATGGTGCTCATTAGCAGGGGCAGCAGAAACACCCCAGAGAAAACTGGCATAACAGTTCCTGAGGATCCAAGAAGCCACATAGAACTGGTACTACCAGAGAGAGGAAAAGGTCCCCATCCTAAGATGTGAATAAAATAAACGGAAGGGTTTCCCTTGGCAGAAAAACTAAGCTCTGGACAGAACTAAGCTCATCCTGCCTAACAGGAACCGGAGAAGGAAAGTCAGTAACAGCTAAGCATCAGCATCTAAGAAGGTTAACCTTGTATTATTCTAAATATAATTTTTAAAAACATACCAGTCATGAAAGAAGCAGGAAATTATGATTCCAAAAAAGGAAGGAAAAAAATTTTAAAAAGAAAAAAAAAGAAGAAAAAAGAAACATCTAAACAGGCTCCCAACACAGAGGTGTTAAAACTAACTGGAAAAATTAAACATTTAAATAGTGATGTAAGTATATCCTGTTGGTTGAAAAAATAAAGTAGTAAAATGAAAGGTATTAAAAAGAACCAAGGAACATTTCTAAAGATAGAAACGATAATGTTTCAGGTGGAAAATACATTGGATAAAACCAACTGCTGTTAGATGTAGTAGGGGATGAAAGAGGACCAGACTTAAAGACACGGCAGCAGAAACTACAGACGTGATACAGTGAGGAAGGGAAATGAAGGTCTTAAACAAAAAAGAGAGCTTTGTCAATATGAGAAAACATCTCAAGCCTCAAATTGAACAAAGAGCACACATTGTAAGCCCTCAAGTAGTAGGAAGTACTGGTTAGGTTTCCAGCACCCACATAGTGGCTCACACAGAGCTGTAGCTCCTTTTAGGTGTTTTGACACTCTCTTCTATGCTCTGCAGACACTGCATACACATGGTGCATAGATATATCTACAGGGGAAATATCCACATATGTAAAGTGAAATATTTAAAAGATTAAAAAGTTCAGAAATAATTGAAGAAAAATTATAAATTTGAACAGAATCCTTAACCAAAACCTATAATAATGTGTATAAAATGTATAATTAAATCAAGAATAAAATGTATGGCATTAGCAATAACTACTAAAGTAACAAACAAGCTGCATCTATACATCAAAAATAAAATGAAATGAAATGGGCTGGTGAGATGGCTCAGTGGGTAAGAGCAATGGCTACTCTTCCAAAGGTCCTGAGTTCAGATCCCAGCAACCACATGGTGGCTCACAACCACTGGTAATGAGATCTGACGCCCTCTTCTGCTGCGTCTGAAGACAGTTACAGTGTCTGGAGCTGGAGCTAGCGGGGCCTGAGCAAGTGAGGCCGTCCTGAGTTCAATTCCCAGCAGCCACATGATGGCTCACAGCCATCTGTACAACTAGATGTACTCATACACATAAAAATAAACAAATCTTAAAAAAAAAGAAATGAAATAATTATTCTGAGGAGGTAAGTTATTCTCACACAAGCAATAGAACCTGAGTTTGGTCGAAACTCAGTGGTTTATGTTAAAAAGCTGGATATGGTGCATGTGTTTACATTCACAAGGAACTTCAGGACATCTAGATCCCTGAGACAGCTGGATATGGCTTATATTAATAGAGAACTACAGAGACAGTTGGATCCCTGGCAACTTCTGCACGGTGGCCTTACCTACCCAGTGAGCTCCAGGCGAAAGAACGGCTATGCTTCAAAAACAAGCTGGAACACTCATGAAGAATGACATATAAAGTTGTCCTCTAGCATTTACACACACGCATGCATGTACACATGTATAAACATACACATGTACATGCCATATGAGAGCATGTGCAAATATGCAATTCAAACATGCAACACAAATAAGACATTGGAAAATAAAAATAGATCAACTAGAGAGTATAAAAGAGGGTAATGAGGGTTATTATAATTAAAGCATACTATATGTATATATGAAAGTATCACAAATAAAAATTATTTTGTACAGTTAATATGTGTTAATAAAACTGCTTTAAAGGTATTCCAAAATAATGTTCAAAAGTAAAAGGTAAACACAGAGTAGGTCAGAAAACTGGGAAATAAATTTGAGAAACACACTAAATATAAGTAGTCTAACTATCCTAACTAAAAGGCTAAGATTATATTTACAATAAATATAATAACACAAATGGGTTAAGAGGAAAGAGACATAAAAGAAATGAATGTTAATACTAATCTATAAAATAAAACAGATTCTTAAGCAACTAATATTTGTAATGATAAAGACTGTCATTTCCTAATAGTAAAGGGCTTAGTTTATGATGAGGACATAGCAACCCTAAATATTTTTGTATCCAATAAAATTTTAAAAATTAGTTGGACCAAAAACAGTATACAAGAAATCAACAGGGACAAAGAGGAAATGAATGGTACCATCGTTACATTTATATAAATCTCAATGACAGAAAACAAATTCTTTAAGGAGCACAAAACTATTTATGATTATAGTTTTATATACCATATTATGTGTTATAAAAACAAATCCAATAAATTTAGAAGTGATTTCATCATACACATGATTTTTATGAACCATCCTTCCCCCCATAGAAATCACACACAAAAAGACAAATGGTAAAATCTTGAAACAGTTGGGAAGGAAAGCAAAATTCCTTTAAATATCTGGAATCAAAGTAAATCAAAAGAAAAATTAGAAATGGCTTTATTTCATTATGTTTCTTTGCATTTGTATGAATGTAAGGTACAGGAAATAGCATTTTGACACATACAGAATGCCATGGTTACTGCAGTCAGGTAGATAAAATCAGTAGTTCACAGTCACTTCTTCTCTTTAGTATTTTTTTTCTTTTCTTTTCTTTTTATTAGATGTTTTCTTTATTTACAATATCTCCTTTCCCAGGTTCCCCTCCCCCAAAAAAATAAAAAAGAAAGGGAGAAAGAAAGAAAGAAAGAGAAAAAGAGAAAGAAAAAAACTAAAACAATCCCCTGTTCCCTCCCTCCTCCCCCTGCTCAATATCCCATCCCCTCTTGATTACTGGCCCTGGCATTCCCCTACACTAGGGTATAGAACCTTCACAGGGCCAAGGTCCTCTCCTCCCATTGATGACCGACTTGGCCATCCTCTGCTATACACATGTTGCTGGAGCCATGAGTTCCCCCATGTGTACTCTTTGGTTGGTGGTTTTGTCCCTGGGAGCTCTGAGGGTACTAGTTAGTTCATATTGTTGTTCATCCTAAGGGGCTGCAAACCCTTCAGTTCCTTGGGTCCTTTCTCTAGCTCCTTCATTGGGGACCCTGTACTCAGTCCAATG